>SEYY01000816.1:282098-313813 GCA_009176605.1 Armadillidium nasatum
TCACTCCATCCCTATATATATATATATATATATATATATATATATATAATATATATATATATATATATATATATATATATATATATATATATATATATATATATATATATATATATATATATATATATATATATATATATATATATATATATATATATATATATATATATATATATATATATATATATATATATATATATATATATATATATATATATATATATATATATATATATATATATATATATATATATATATATATATATATATATATATATATATATATATATATATATATATATATATATATATATATATATATATATATATATATATATATATATATATATATATATATATATATATATATATATATATATATATATATATATATATATTATATATATATAAAATATTTAGGGTGGGTCAAAACATACCTTTTTTTTTAAATTTGTCAAAGCTACGCTATGCACAGTATCATTGTCTGATATTGTGTGCTAAACTTCAAAGTTGTGCAACACTTCACAACCCTCGCACACATTAATCCACCTTTACGTTATTCTCGATAAAATGTGTTTCATATGTAATTTACTCCCGATCTCCTGTTTAACTATGAAAGTCATACAACATATTCACACACAATCTCACATACACACACATGCACAAATGGGGATGCTGAAAGCAAGTTTCTGTTAATATCATATTCAGCATATATTGTTAAGGATTATTTATTTATTATTTTGGGAAAAAGGACATTTATTGAGTGAAAAGAACAACAGATGAAGTTTGATCATTTAAGGACGACGTATATATATATATATATATATATATATATATATATATATATATATATATATATATATATATATATATATATATATATATATATATATATATATATATATATATATATATATATATATATATATATATATATATATATATATATATATATATATATATATATATATATATATATATATATATATATATATATATATATATATATATATATATATATATATATATATATATATATTCAATGGATCGCATGGCATATTTTCTCATTTGCGGATGCGGATATAGAATTTTGGTTGTGCGGATGAGGATGCATAATTTTAGCAAGTGCGGATGTGAGGAATGCTCCTCTGATGCAGATGCCATCACTAATATATATGTTATTGCCAAGGATTTCATGTTGGTGGTCGCAGTTGCTACAGGCGGTTTTATTTTTAAAAGTCTGATGAGATCAAATTCGGAAATGTGTTTTAACTTTTCAAATCTTTCTCTCAACTTTCGGGCCTTGACTGAAAATTTATAAAATAACTTATTTGGCTTACATTGATTTTGTCACAGAGTTGCGTTTTAATAATTATTATCAATCTTTTCTCAAGGTAGCACTTTAATATTACATTTTTCCATCGCCAAAGACGTGCACTATTAATTTTTCGATAGATTAAATTGTTTCCGATATTCTGGTTCAAATTTCAGTTTTAATTTTATAATTTGGAGTTTTTTTTTTTTTTTTGCCAAACGATGGTGGTGAGCATCTGGTTAACATTATTGGCACTACGTTTTAGAAAATTCATCACGACATCATGTCTGTTCATTTACTTTCAAACGTGATAATCACTTGGACTCATCTATAGGTGATTACGGTACCTAGTCATTTCATTTATTTTTGAGCTTGAAATAAGAAAGAAATCATATATCTCAAGTGTTTTATTTGTATAATAAGGAAGATGTGATTGAATTTTTAAAAAAAATTTTCCTTTTGGTTTAAAATACCTTCTTAAAAGCAAATATGACTCCAATATTATTTTTAATCAGGTATGTAAGTTCATAGTGAAAAGAGAAGAGTAAGTATGCGTACAGAATTTAGTTTTTTAGATTTCGTTAATTTTGTTGCTCTTTCCATTTATTAATAAAAGGTTTGATGTTCGTTTTCCTCGTTTATAAAAGCAGAGACACCTTTTATTTAAGCTATTTTCCTCATTTAATTTTTATTTTTAGAAACTAAATAATGTCACGTGAAACGAAAGTTTCATATCTCGATGTTCTAATTGAAGAAAGTGATTTTAATAATAACAAAGTTAAAAGTGTCACAACTTAAAATTAAATAAAAAGTGATAATAAATTAAATAAAATACGCATTTAAGCAAACAAAAAGAAACAATCTTAATTCTCTATGGCAATATTACGATATATATATATATATATATATATATATATATATATATATATATATATATATATATATATATATATATATATATATATATATATATATATATATATATATATATATATATATATATATATATATATATATATATAAATGGCAGTAGGTGTTATCACATGACAAACTTCAGTCGTTCAGGTTATGATAAGTCTAATATTTTATATAATATATTATATATATATATATATATATATATATATATATATATATATATATATATATATATATATATATATATATATATATATATATAATATATATATATGGGTAAAAAAATTCCAAAACCTACGGTGTGCACGGATGTCAGGATGATGATGTAACGTTATATGTCAAATTATATGGTTGTGCAACCCCCCCCCCCCTATTCCTCGCACACATTCCCTCCCCCTCCCTAAAAAATTAGAAAAACAATAACAATGTCTTCTTTCTTTTAAAATTAGTTCAGAGGATGATAATGAAGTAAAAGACATTCTTACATACGCACACATCAAAGACATACATACAAATACCCTTCACAAACCCCTATCCCCTCAACTTTATGAGAAAATGAAAAAAAATGTCAACAATACATATAAATTTCACCTCCTTTATTTTTACTGTAGACTTATATATATATATTATATATATATATATATATATATATATATATATATATATATATATATATATATATATATATATATATATATATATATATATATATATATATATATATATATATATATATATATATATATATATATATATATTGTGATGGCATCCACATCCGCGGAGCATCCTCACCAAAATTAACATCCTCATCTGCATCCGCACCTGCGAAAATATACATCCGCATCCGCACTTTCGAAAATTCAAAATCATCCACATCCGCATCCGAACTTGACGAAAATTCTATATCCGCATCCGCAAATGAGAAAATATGATATGCGATCCATCACTAATTATATATATATATATATATATATATATATATATATATATATATATATATATATATATATATATATATATATATATATATATATATATATATATATATATATATATATATATATATATATATATATATATATATATATATATATATATATATATATATATATATATATATATATATATATATATATATATATATATATATATATATATATATATATATATATATATATATATATATATATATTTCCCTGTACATTCTGCCATAAAATTTAAAAAAAAAAAAAAAAAAAAAACTTTTTCTTCATTAAATTTCTCTGTTCTTCAACATGCATCTTCCCTTCTTGTTGATCGTAGGATTTTGAAGTTTTATATATAAAAACTCATTTTCCATCTTTAAATGATCAAGCTTCTTCTTTTGTCCTTTTCAAAAAAGGGGGAGCAGACATTTTCGATGGGACATTTTGTTGATTATTGTTTTTGGAAATCAAATTTTTAATTTTCACAACAGAAAGATCAAACTTGGTACATAAGTATAATTGGGGACGATACAGATTTTTGCATTCTTGTAAAATTTCTGTAGGGGGTATGGTTTGGGAGATAATCCACCAAAACTTCAAATGGCCCCAGCTCAAAATTTGCTCAATAACTTTTTTAAAATTTTTTCTGGAAAGGTAGTTGAATGATGCAGAAACATTTTCCTCTAAGGGTTGTTTTTGATTGAAACAATTCTTCATGGTGTTTTCATGTTTTGAAATTTTTTGAAAAATTTCTCACTCCAACTTCGAATGACAAAAATTCAAAATTGGCTCAACAATTTTTCTTCATTTTTTCAGAAACTTAGGAGAATGATATAGATACATTTTCATCTAAGGGTTGTTTTTTACTGAAGCACTCTTCATGGTGCTTTCATGATTGTTAGGAATTTTTGTTTAAAAAAATTTTGATAAATATCCATAAAAACCATGAAAATACCACGAAGGATTGTTTGAATCAAAAACAATCCTTAGATGAAAATGTGCCTATACGATTGAATAAAAAGTGGGAGCATCTAAAAATATAATGCAAAAACTTGATCTTTTTTTTAAAAAAATTTTCTTAATACTGACCTCTCTAAGATAATTGTTGAAATCAATGATCGATTTCTTAGGAATGAGAAATTCGTCTTTACAGAATTTAATGGAGGTTAATTCCTTCGACCACAAATAAATAAGCTTATTATACATGGTTCGTCTCTCACCTGGTATTTAGTTGTTATTCAAAATATAAACTGGAAATGTAATGCATGTTATGTTGAAAAACAATAAAAATGTGTCGGTAAATCAAATTCAATAAAAATTTAAAAATAGTTAAAGTACTAAAAAACCTGTTATAAAATGATATAATTAAGCCAACTGCACCGAACGTACAGGCAGAGAACGACATCACAAAAAATATCGATATCAAAAATACGAGTACCATACTGAAACTTTTTAGATTTTCGTACTTTCTCAATTTTATTCGTAAATGAAAACATTGTTGTAGATATTTGAGAAACTTGAGTACATTTTAGCACCTTTTTAATTTTTTTCATTTAATTATGCCGTCTTCTTTGAGTCAACGCATCTTCAAGCCCAGCCAGTGGCTTAATCCTGGCTGTAGCCGGCTTTGGGTGGATTTGAGTGGCTTTCCTGGCAATCTTGAAGTTTGACTCAAAGAATGGGAATTTTGAAAATCTTCAAGCCGTCTTCAGTGAATCAGCTGTTCTTTGTTTACATTTTTTCAGTAATAATAATAATAATAATAATAATAATAATAATAATAATAATAATAATAATATAATAATAATAAATATAATATAATAATAATATATATATATATATATATATATATATATATATATATATATATATATATATATATATATATATATATATATATATATATATATATATATATATATATATGTGATGGATCGGATGTCATATTTTCCAATTTGCGGATGCGGATGCGGATGTTGAATTTTGGAGAAGTGCGGATGCGGATGTTGAATTTTCGAAAGTGCGGATGAGGATGTTGAATTTTCGAAAGTGCGGATGCGGATGCGGATTTTGAATTTTCGAAAAGTTCGGATGCGGATGCGGATGTTAAATTTGATGAGGATGCGGATGCGGATGTTAATTTTGATGAGGATGCGGATGCGGATGTTAATTATATATAATATAATATAATATTATATATATATATATATATATATATATATATATATATATATATATATATATATATATATATATATATATATATATATATATATATTATTTTCACTATCACCTTTCCCACTTTCGTGAGGTGGTGCCAGCCACAATTCCCTTACAAACATAACTATTCTTACCTTTCAACGCTTTCACCACCTCCCTTCATCTCTGTCTCCACAAATCTTCTACCCTCGTCTAAAATCAAATTCCTTCCATCAAAATCGCTCTCACTCCATCCATCCATCTCCACTTCGGCCTTCCCCTCCCCCTTACCCTTCCCCTATCTACATCGGATCTACGTACCTTGCCAACCATTCTGTTCTCTTTCATTCTTCACATATGTCCAAACCATTTTAGCACATCCTCCTCCTCTCTATCAATTACACCCTTCTTCCATTTACACATCTCCCTTATTCTTTCATTTCTAATCCTATCAATCCTTCTCAATTTATATATCGCTCTCAAATCTTTCATCTCAAAGACATTGAAACTTTTTCTCGACCGAGCACTTATCGTCTATGTTTCACACACATACAATACAGAAGGTAAACACATACATTCAAACATTCTTACCTTTATTTCTTTCAAAAATTTTCCTTTCTTCCATACTTCTCTTAGGCCTCCCCAACACTTTCATTCCTTCTACCACTCTATTCTTCATTTCTTTTTCCGTCCCACCCTTACCTTCCACAAACATTCCAAGATATTTGAATTCATCCATCTCCTCAAGTTTCCTTTTCCCCACTTCTACACCCTCCTATTCCTCCTTCCACATCTCCTCATCCCCACCTCCAATCCTCATAACTTTACTCTTCGCTGGATTGACTTTCAATCTCATGTTTGCACATTTCCTCTCAAACTCTCTCACAAGTATTCTCAACTTTTCTCCAGATTCTGCCACCAACACCGCATCATCTGCAAAAAGTAAAACATTCACATCCCATTCACCCTCCATATTTCTCAACCTAATACCCTTCCCTTCTCTCTCCATTTCTCTAACTACACCATCCATCAATAGATTAAATAACCATGGCAACATTACACACCCCTGTCTCAATCCCACTCCTATGTTAAACCAATCCGACAGTTCCCTCTTTACCCTCACTCTTGATCTACAATTCGCATAAAAAGCTTTGATCCCCTTAAATAATTTCCCTTTCAACCCCTTTTCCATTATATATATATATATATATATATATATATATATATATATATATATATATATATATATATATATATATATATATATATATATATATATATATATATATATATATATATATATATATATCAGATTATAATGAGCCTTCATCTAGTCTCATTAGTAGTATTATTAACGATATTTTTAATAACACTATCTTTTATTGGTAATGTTAACAATAATAAATTCCAAATCTACGAAAATGCAGTTAATTTAAGTAATAAATATAGGAACGATTCAGACGTCAAAATAATTCTTCTATGGACCCAGATTCGGTCCGGATCAAGATTTACCGGAGAACTTTTATCTATCGGGTCGTCGACATTTTACATTGACGAGCCCATCGCAGAATTAAGGCAAAGCGCCACGAGAAACATGACGACCATCAATATATCAACCTTTTTAGACGATATTTTACACTGTAATTATATGAAGTATCGTGAATATTATCAAATACGAGAATTGTTTCTTCACACTCACACAAAGGAGATTTTTACTATGAAAAGGACAAATATTTTATCAGGAGATTTACTTATGGGATTTGACGAAGAATTTTGCAAAATATCTAAATACAGATTGTGCCGAATAGTTATTCCTTCTCTAAGATATAGCGAAACACTTTTAGAAGATGAAAAATACAAACTTATATTTCTAATCCGAGATCCAAGAGCTATTTCCAATTCAAAAGAAAATCTAAGTGAAATGCGTAAAACCGAATTAGTATATCAGCAAAACCCATGCCAGAAACTCTATTTTGACCTTATATGGTATTTAAAACTCAGAAAACGACATCCAGACAGGTAAGTACTAATTTATTTCATATTGCCAACATTTTTTTTTTTTTTTTTTTTTTTTTTTTTTTTTTTTTTTTTTTTTTTTTTTTTTATATATATTATTTATATATATATATATATATATATATATATATATATATATATATATATATATATATATATATATATATATATATATATATATATATATATATATATATATATATATATATATATATATATATATATATATATATATATATATAATTCCACCGGAGTTCGGAAAAATCCTATCTCGGTCAATGAAGGCCGACATGTCCAGATACACGGTGTTTGAAAGTATGCAAGTCAAAGGAAATTGGAAAAACAGATAAAGGGAGTGTGTTCCAGACTTTACCAGTAGAGTATATGTAAGAATGAGCATAGCGGTTAAGTCTGGGATTCTAAGAGTTGGACAGAGAAAGAATGAGACTGTGTAGAAAGGCGTTGTCGCACGAGCTCTTCTCAATGGAGGAGGTATGCGACGAGAGAGTTCAAAAGAGCAGTGTCCGTGGAAATAGCGATAGTGGAGTCATCAGCATAGGAGATGAGGTAATAGAGAGAAAAGGTGTTGGGGAAAGGGCAGAACCCTGAGGAACACCACTATTCATAGATTGAAAAGGAAAACCGTGGCCGTCTACAACAGCTGATATAGAACGACCAGAAAGGAAATTAGAGAGAAGATCACAGAGAGAAGGATAGATGATGAAAGAGGGAAGTTTGAGAAATCAAAGCTTTGTGCCAAACTCTATCTAAGGCTTTCGATATATCCAGCGCGAAAGCAAAGGATTCACCGAAATGCCGAAGAGCGGAGGACCAAGTGTCAGAGAGAAGGGAAAGGAGATCACCAGTAGAGCATTTCTTACGAAAGCCATACTGGCGATCAGAGATAAGATTAGAAGAATTGAGATGTTTCCAAATATTCCTGTTAAGGATAAATTCGAACACTTTAGAGAGAACGGAGATCAAAGGAAATGGGACGGTAGTTAGAGGGCTGAGAGGGGTTCCCCTTCTTCGGCACAGGTTGAATGAGCGACGTCTCCAGCAAGAAGGGAAGGTTGAAATAGAGAAACAAAGACGAAATAATTTACCAAGGCAGGGTGTAAGCTCGGAAGCACAAATTTTGAGAACCACAGGAGGAATACCATCGGGACCTTCCCTTCCTGCTATGAACGTGCGCTCATTCAGCCTGCTCCGAAGACAAGAGACTCTTCTCAACTATCTTCATATTTATTTGACCTTCGTTCTTTCTAAAGTTATCGCATCTGTTCTAAACAGGAAGATTTGAAATCATCTTAATTCTTCTAATCTTATCTCAGATGGCCAATATACTTTTGTAAGGAACTCTCTACTGGTGATCTTCTTTCCCTTCCCTCTGACTCTTGGTCCTCTGCGCTTCGGCATTTCGGTGAACCTTTTGATGTGGCGTTAGACTATCTAGACATATCGAAATCCTTCGTAGAGTCTGGCACAAAGATTTGATTTTCAAACCTCCCTTTATTGGAATCTATTCTTCTCTCTGTGACCTTTACTCCGATTTTCTTTCCGGTCGTTCTATGGCAGTTGCTGTAGATGACCACAGATTTTTCTTTAAATCTATTAATAGTAGTAGAATTACTAAGTTATCTTTCCTACACCAACTCTTTTTCTACTTTTCACTAATGAAAAACTTCATCTTCTATCCACTCCTATGCCGATGACTCCACCTTTCGTTACTCTTTTCAGTTTGAAAGCAGTTAATTGAGGCAAGGTAACTGTCCTTAACATTACTGGTGCTTCATTTTTCTCGTGATCTTTCTTGATAGGATCATATTATCTCTCTTTCTAAACATTCTTCTAGGAGGTTGGGTGTTTGAGGAGCCTTCAGAATTTCTTCGCGCCATATCAGTTGCTTTCTCTTTATTGGGATTATTGTTTACCCCTGTATGGGTTACATCTCATTCATCTGGAGGGATTATTCTTACAGCTCACCCGAAAAAACTGGCGTTAAGTGTTTACATCTTAAAACTCTTGTTCTTACTCACTCTCTTTCGGTTCATCTAATTGTTGAGTCACACTCTATACTAAGGCTATTACAACGGATATTGCTCTTTTGATATTTCTGGTAGCATATCTCTTTCACTGAAAAGGGCTCGTGAACCAGGCCTCTTTACACAGTCATCCTTTCTATCGAATTCTATTACCACAGACTTAATCGTTATGCTCAATCGTACATGTATTCATGTATTCTTGCAAAGACTGGGAAACACTCCCTTTATCTATTTTCCGAACTTTATTTGTTTGACTTGCGCAATATCAAATGCCGTGTATCGGCTCATGTCGCTCTTTAAATTGACCTGGATTATGGTTGCTTCCCATCTCTGGTGGAAATAAGGAGGCCTTCGGGCTTTCCCCACCAATGATTATATATATATATATATATATATATATATATATATATATATATATATATATATATATATATATATATATATATATATATATATATATATATATATATATATATATATATATATATATATATATATATATATATATATTTTCAGATTGATGCATATTTACTACGAAGATCTTGCATTAAACACTAAGGAGAGAGTGAAGGAAATGTATAGCTTCATTGGCCTTCCTTACACCAATCTGGTTGAGGGCTTGACGATGCAAAAGACCAATTTTGAACCTCAATCATGGGATCCTTATTCAACATTGAGGGTCAGCACGGAAAGGACATACAAATGGCGATTTGAAATGTCCTTCGAAGCAGTCAAAGATATTCAGATAAAATGTCGAAGAACTTTTAAAATTTTAGGGTATAGAATTTTCCGTAATGAAAAGGAATACAAAAACTTAAATAATAGTCATATAAAGAGTTTTAAGAATTATCAGGAATTATTGTTTTCAAGTAATTTAGATTAAAAAATATTTATTAAAATATTTTTTTTTTTTTTTTTTTTTTTTTTTTTTTTTTATTATTTATTCAATTATAATTTTTTAATATAATTAATATTAATATATTATATATATATATATATATATATATATATATATATATATATATATATATATATATATATATATATATATATATATATATATATATATATATATATATATATATATATATATATATATATATATATATATATATATATATATATATATATATATATATATATATATATATATATATATATATATATATATATATATATATATATATATATATATATATATATATTATATGAAGACTGAACAGTTGGGAAAGACAATACGTCTGCAATCACCCAATCAAGAATTGCTTCATCAATCGTTTTTCCTTTTGATATCTGTTGGGCTAATGAAGGGGCCTGTGAATAGTTTTTCATTTTGGAAGTGGACTTCTTTTTTACACTTAGCTTGATTTTTTTTACAATACCGATTTGTGTGGTTTCTTTTATTAAACAGTTTTGTACTCATCACTTCACTTCACATTCTGCAAAATGATTTTCCTTCGTCTCTTTTTGAAAACTTTGGTTCACATCTATAATACTTTCTCCATTAAAAATTTCACTATTATTCTCGCTCTTTGATGTCATTATGCTAATTTTTAATTAACTGAACTAAATATTATCAAAGTTTACCCTATAATATGGTAAATTTTGTATTCGAATAAGGAACAGGTCACAACACGTTCAAAACAAACATCTGCAGTTGGAACTCTGAACTTTGATATAGGGGGGCAAGATGATGTAAGTGTAATGTTTATCATCCTAAAGGGGTTTCCATATAATATTTTTACTCTTATTAATGAAAGATATTTTCTTTAATTAATAATAAAGGTTGGGGTTCAGCGGATTTTCTTGTAAAAATTAATTTTTTTGTTACATCATTAAGTACTGAAGGAAAACTTAAAAATGTATGCAATATTTTTAATTTTGAATTGCTCAAAACGACTTCTAACAATGAGACATTTGGCGCCAAAAAAAAACATAAGGGCTCGTAAGAGAGAACTTATGTGAACTTCTTTCGGTTTGTGCTTCGGAATTTCGTATGAAGTTTTTAAAGTAATAATAATAATTTTCTTTTTTGAGTGCTTGCAAAGGTCCCGTTACAGCTCACTGGGAAGAGGCATACTGGGTTGGAGGTCTAACACAAGGAACGACATCTACACTAAACGGTGAGAATCGTTAACATAGGCACGCTAAATCTTAAAGAGGTGGTTTAAATCCCGCAGGAATGGGAAAATAGGGTCCGAATGAAAAATGAGGATTCCGATGAAACGACCGATAAACGGTGTGCAAATGGAAGGGAAGGTAATGCAGGAAAATATACATTCCTGATGGCAGAGACAGCAGCGCAGTTAACCAAGATATGGCGAATAGAAAGAGGGGCATCCGAATGATAAAACTAGGAGGTCAGGGGAGGCTCCCTCGACATATAGTGACCGTGAGTTAAGCGAGTGTGACCAATGCGCAATCGGGCCAAGATGACCTTCCTGTAACGACCATGACGACACGCGTACGATCACACACCAACGAGGGGATTGCCACTACGAAGCTTCTCTCCATAACGTCATCCACAAAAAAAAAAAAAAAGAAAAAAAGAAAATATATATAATAATATATATATATATATATATATATATATATATATATATATATATATATATATATATATATATATATATATATATATATATATATATATATATATATATATAATGAAACTTTACACTCAGTATTACACTGTACTTTCATTTTGATATCACGATACCATTAAAAAAATGATTGGTTAATATAAAATTTCATATTACTTTATCTGAAATTCGACATCTATAAACTCATAAACAGGAGTTTATTACAGCGCATCGGAGCACTCCAAAATCCTCGGCTCCGCTCCGATCTCCGGAGCGAACCTCGGGTTAAGCTTCTGGAGCCAGGAAAAAGAAAACGTCCGCTCAGTTCCAGCTCCGATCTTGGAGGCAGCCCAACTCTCTCTCTCTCCTCTCGAGCAATTTAAGCTTTATGTTAATTTTTTTCAGTTACTGATTTTGTAATTATGACTGAAAATAAGAGGAGTTAGTAAGAAACATTATTTATCATTAAAGCATAAATTTTATAACCCGGATCTAATGTGCAAATGAAACGGATCCGGTTGAAGAGGAACGGGATAATCTTTAATTACTGAGGCGGAGCCAAATAATTTTAAAATGATCCTCGAGCTAAAGCTGTAAATTTATTTACCGGCTCCGCACCCTTTGGTAATCAGTACCTATATACATTTTGATTTTTCAATCTTTGGCTTAATTAAAATATTGATCAGTAGTAATGAAATAACTGATAATCGACATTCGCTGCAACTTTTAAACTCTGACGAGGTGTTAAGTCAAATCCCCGCTATAGATTTCGTGTAATCGACTTCTACATTGTCTGCATTTTCTCCATTCTCATCATACGTATGCTGCATATTATCAACTACAATATTCTTACCACAATCACCTTTTATAATGGAAAGTGAGTGAGATTGTCCGCACGGCAATTGTCAGCACTGTCAATTATCTGCGCATGATACTGAACATAAGTTTTATCTTATATATATATATATATATATATATATATATATATATATATATATATATATATATATATATATATATATATATATATATATATATATATATATATATATATATATATATATATATATATATATATATTTCTTAAATAATAATAAATAAATTAATTAATCAATACATATTCGTTTGTCTAAAACAGAAAAAGAAAAGACATTAAATTTATTTACAAAAATGACAATAAAAATTTGGAAAATAAAAACAGTTAATTTTTAATTTATAATTTCATTAAAATTTTTTTACACCAATAACAGAAAATAAAAGAAATTTTCGACATATTTTAAAAAACAGTTGTCGACACAAATCCTAAAATTATATGTTAATTAATTAGATACCTTAAAAGTTTTACTTCTACAATATATATCCATAAATGGGCGGACTTTTGAGTAAGAAAAAGAAAAAAAATATATATATTTTTTGGCACAAATTTTAGATAAAAATTTGGCAAATAGCAATTGGCGTAGAAAATCTGAATAGAAATTTGGCTACGAATGTCTAAATGCAATCAATAACACTTTTATGTCGCTAACTTACAAACATCTATAAGAGTGAATGAAGCTGAAGCGATTGTGGAAGAAGTTATAATGAAAATCTAATAAAAAAAAATGAAAGGAAGACATTAAGCTATCAAAGAAATATTCAGGTACTTTATAACAAAAAAAAAAAAGAAGACGTTTGTTTTCATAAAATTAGTTGTTAACCTTAAAATACACATTCACAGAGGAAAAAAATATACATATAAAAAAACACACTAAACCTACGAGTAAACCAAGGTTCTAAACCTCTTTGGTAAAAATGTTAAACTTTGTAAATGGTACACTTGTAATACCAACACAATTAAGCTTTGGTAAATTGGAATGCCCGAGATTCAATTTATCTACACTCTCTCTCTCTCTCTCCACTTAGTTAACTCAAAATCTTAATTCAGTTAAGTAATAAAACCTATCTAAGGAGAATTTTAATTACATACATAACTTTGTGGAAAATGTATCATTAATTTGTGCGGCTTATGAAAATTTTGCACGTAAGAAAACCAAAATAAACCTAATAGTAAAAAGAAAAAATAAATTCAATCTATAGAACCAGTTAAATACTTAAGCTAAGAAGTTAAATTTAAATCTAAAAATATGTTAATTATATTTAACTCTAAGTCACATACATAATTCATTAATAAAATCTAATGTATTCGTGAAAAACTGTTCTATTATCACAGTTGAAATGAGAATAAAATTAAGTTCAATTAACTTGTAAATGGGGTAATAATAAAAGGTTTTAATTTTACATATCTTGGGGAATTATACATAAAACTAACAATTAATAAAGGTACAAACTCTAAAAAGTTTACTCAATTTAACCATTTTACAATATGAAGATTTACCAAAAAAAAAAAAAAAAAAAAAAAAAAAAAAAAAAAAAAAAAAAAAAAAAAAAATTCCTGACATTCTGACCGCTTGTGATATGAATACAGCAGTGAACGTCTCTTTTCTTTTTATTAAATAGACTTGAGAAACTTATAAGAACTTAAAATATTCCCACTTATTCAATCGTTATTTAACGTAAAAATTTTTTATATTTTCTACAATGCTTTTAAGTCTAAATCATTATACTAATGAAAGGTTAATAATTAATTCAAATCTCTTCATAAGTTGATGACTTGACAAGAAACTTCAACAATAAAGAAAACAAACTCTGTCCAAATTGTCAATAACATGTTTTCTTCATCGAAATTATTTAAAAAATGACAATAATATTCGATTTAATCTTCTTTTGCCAAAGTTTAAAAACAATTCAAATTTTCTTAAAATCTTCCGAAATTTAAAAATTTCACTAAAAATTTTGTAAATTATTATTACTATTATTTACTTTAAAATTTATTTATTAATATATTATTTGTTTGAGATTTACATGATTTTATTACAACTCAAATTTAATTTTAAAGAATAAATGTTCTTCCATACTGACACCAACTCCTCATTGTTATTGTCTATAAACAAAAAATCGTTTTATCAAAGACATCAATTATAAAATCTAGTACTTTTTATAAAATGTTGTTTCAAAACTAAGAAAACAAATTTAAATCTATTTTCAGGAGAGTAAGGACTGGGAGACAACACAACCCTTTCTAAAGAGTTCGTCTTGATACATACATCTTCTCTTCAGAAAATCCCCATAAACCAAATACTTTTGAAGTACAAATAACCACAAACATGGTCCGAATAATGAATTCTTGTACAGGTGAAGGTACTGCTCACGAGTTAGAAAATCAAAACTAGGAACGACATTTAGACATAATGAGATATAGATGTCGATAGGAACATGATTAGTTCCCTTAAGAATTAAGATTATTACGTCTTATCGGAAGAGTGGAGATTAAGCTATGCTGTAGTAAAGCCATTCACCATAAGAAACAGAAGTTATTGCAAAGTAAAAACATGCTATGTAGCTTCTCCAAAATAAAGCAGGGCATACAATCATACGTCACGAAGACGTCTATAGATCGTAAATCTAACAAGATGAGAGATTTTCGCTTGACATATAATAGCAGTATGTAGCATTAGTGTGGCAAATTCGAAGGTAATGACAAATTTTGGGGAAACAAGGTCTTGTTTACTCTGTCATATCTCCCCTTGGTGTGTGATAGTGGCAAAGGGCTGGAGCTCAAAGAAATTAATAATTTGATAACGATCATTCCGCAAAGGAAAATTAATCTCTCTCATATATACCTGTCAAAGATGGAAATGGGAATAAAGGAGATAACCAAGACAAGTCGAATAACAAATATTAGAACATTTATGTGTTGAGTCCTGTCTTCAGGCATTTCCGAGATAATTTTTATGAAAATTTTAATCAACCAATTCGCGTTTAGGGATGTTACAAGGTCTCCCCAAGAGCGGGTGACGTAGGTTGAAAAAAACAGAATGCGGAGAGGCTGTAGTTGGATTGAGATGTTAAAGAGATTTATAAAATCTGTTTTGAAGCATTACAGAAAAAAAAGACAGGTAGATGGAGTCCTTTTGAACTTGTGCTGCTGCAGCATGCAAGGAGAGAAAATGAGATCGATTTATGGAAGAATCGCTGTCTTCACTCTCTCGCTAGTGTCATGACGGAAAAACATAAGAGAATCACTGCATCTCCGGAAGTTTCAAAATTTAGCAAAAAAGTCGTATTTCTTGAAGGCACAATTGCCTTTGGAAAATTAGATTTTATCAATCTGGCTAACTCTTAGTTGGAGTAATAACCGCAGCAGTTTCATTATGTTGTAAGAACTGGGTTGGAATTCCAACTATGGGTTTGATTGGCTGGACACCGAGTGAAGGTCATGAGTAGAGCAAAGTGATGTGACGTCAGAGTTCTTGATTGAAATAAAACGAATATCCTTAATCACTCAAAACTCAAGGTTTAATCGGGTTGATGGACGGCAGAACGCAGGGAATAGAAAATTCTAGTAAAATGGTTACCTGAGGACTCTCAAAGGAAGGAGCAATGAAGACTGGAACAGAGTTGTAGGATTGGATCCGCTCTGACACTTAGGATGCTAGGTGTCTATATCGATGTGTCTGAATTAGTGCGGTATTTAATAATTCCTATAAGTGAGGTTTAGAAGCTCCTGTCTGTTGCTGTACTAAGAATAGCAGACGAAGAAACAGGTTGGGTGTTCGAAACAGGATGTTTTTCATCTTTTTTAAAATGGATATATTATATTGGATTTAGCCATCAAAAACACTCCTTTATCTAAAACACCGCAATGAATAATTTAGACATAAAAAGAATAAAAAATTACGAAAACATAACTAGAGGGGTAAACTGGTGAAATTAGTAGGCGCAGGACAGTAGATCTGTTAGCTAAAGGAACTCTCCTCCAAAAACCCCACCCCATAATGTGGGCTACGGTATGGTCTTGGAATAGCTTCTAAAATTCCACACATGGCTCGTTCCTATGCACCACATGCCACTGATGCTCAGCCCGGATTATAGAACGCAAATTGCAGGTTAGCCTCTTTAGTGGTTAGTCTAAGTTTGAGTCCCTAAATTGGGCAGCCCTGTCAAAGACGAATAGGACCAGTTTTTCAACTGTACCTGAACCCACGGAAGAAGGTCGGGATCAGCACTGATTCAGTTCCATGAATAGGAAAGGGTTAAGATATTTCCAGAAAAGAGAAAAAAAGATACGTACGACAATCGATAATAAACAAGTGAAGCATAAGGAGAGAGAAATATTGTAGGATGTTATATTGAAAGCTTAAAAATAATAACAATAACAGTTGTATGAATAAAAACCAATGAATGGTAATTAAAACATCACAATAAAAAAAATAAAAACAATAACCAGAATATCAATAACAATATAGCTAAATAATGAAACTAAAAGGTATAAATCCAATCGAATCTCTTTGTAGATGCAGTGATTACATAGCATCAGGACCATGCCATCTCCCGGAGTTGAGCTTGAATGAGGAGGGGAGTCCGAATACAAATAATAATAATAATAATAACAAATAAATAAATTTTAGCATGCCTTATTACAGCTGCCAATAAGTAATGGCTAATTATTATCTTCAGCCTCAACTAGTAAGCAAATTATTCCTTTAGCACTAATAAATTCAAATTTTATAATGCTGACAATATATGTTGAAGAGCTGACTTTTCAAAAAATAGAGCAGCTGAAAAGTTGGGAGTCAGAATTACGAAATGTAAAGATTCTGAACCAGAGTCAGAGTTTGAGTAAAAATTTCAACTAAGGTAAAGATGTAACTGAAAATTAAAAAGATACTAATAATATTTGATCCAAATTCGGAGTTGACCAACAATAAAGCAGAGCGTATCACAAGTTTAATGAGAACAAATATAGGAAAGAGCAGGTTGAGAATGAACCATTTTCCCAACTTTTCAAACTGTGAGGCGAGTTTTATGAATCCGGAATACTACCTCTATATCCCCAGTTTAGGCCTGCGAAGCTAAACTAGTGCTGCCCTCCCAGGATTTTCAACCTTTATATCATAGGAGAAATAGTCCCGCTTTCTTTCAAACTGCTAAATACTACTGTGCCCAAAATTAAGCAACTTAAACTAACACACTAAATCACCAATAGTACGACTTTTTCTTTCTTATACACCCAGTGTTGTCATTAATTATCATTATTATTATTATTGTCGTTATTAAAGATATATCAATAGCAAAATGCTAACTATAATACAGCCAGTGTCTAAATAAATACTAAAATAAAAAAAAAAAAAAAAAAAAAAAAAAAAAAAAAAAAAAAAAAAAAAAAAAAAAAAAAAAAAAAAAAAAAAAAAAAAATATAAAATTATAATAATATATATATATATATATATATATATATATATATATATATATATATATATATATATATATATATATATATATATATATATATATATATATATATATATATATATATATATATATATATATATATATATATATATATATATATATATATATATATATATATATATATATATATATATATATATATATATATATATATATATATATATATATATATATATATAAAGATTCAACTTCAACTAAAAATAAAAATGAAGCTACTTATGCACAAACCTAAAAAATTTCTTTAAAAAATTGAACAAAAAAAATTAACTTAAAACAATTGACAAAGACCTTAATAAACTCATGAGAATATCTTTACGTTTGTGCATTAATTAGTTCTTTATTTTTATTTTCATCTCTTTAGTTGAAGAAGATTTGGAATGTCTTAATCAAAAATGTTTATCATTATGGTGGCCTTAATATTCATCATTAAGATAAGGTTTCCAACAAACAAGTCATTAGCATATATATATATATATATATATATATATATATATATATATATATATATATATATATATATATATATATATATATATATATATATATATATATATATATATATATATATATATATATTATATATATATATATGTAATAAAACCCCATAAACCGTGGAGTGAAAGTTTACAATTTCAAGTCTACTATTGGGGATTCGATGTGGTAAGACAGAATTTAACCTCTGTACTACGACAGTACAAAAAGAAATCCCATTGAGAAAGCTCATGAGCAGCCGCCATGATGACTAACTCAAAGGACCCTGCCCCACCCAAATCCCCGACTGCGCTCGGATAGTGCAACAGGTCAGTTGCTATCTCCCTTCAACCACAGACAATTTACGAAAGTAATAAAACCACATGAACTGTGGAGTGAAATTTTACAATTTCAAATCTGCTATTGGGAATTCTAACCCTGACCTCTCGAGACAGAGTATTACCTCTGTACCATGACAGTACAAAAGGAAATCGCATGAGAAAGCTCATGAACATTTGCCATGGTGACAAAGTCAAATGATCAGTTGCTATCCTCTTCAAAATCAGACATATAAGTAAGTAAAATTTCAAAATTTCACTCCACAGTTCATGTGCTTTATTACTTACATATACTGTCTGAGGTTGAATTACCTGTTGCCCTGTATCTCAGCGCAGTCAGGTAGTGTCCTTTGAGTTAGTCATCATGGAGGGTGTTCGTGCTTTCTCAACGTGATTTCCTTTTGTACTGTCATGGTCAGAGGTAACACTCTGTCTTACCAGCTTAGAGGTCAGGGTTCGAGTCCCCACTAGCAGACTCGAAATTGTAAAAATTCTTCACTCCATGGTTCATGTGGTTCTATTACTTACATATATTATCTGTGGTTGAAAGGGATAGTAACTGACCTGTTGCCCTGTATCCGAGGGCAGTCGGGGGGGAATGGGGGAATCCTTTGAGTTAGTCAAAAGCTAAACCGAACGAGTAAGGAGGGTGAGGCGCAATTGTCATGCTGTCATGATGATGGAGAATCTGGCTGCCGGCTTGACATTTGCTGGGACATTTCCAACGTGTGTCTTCCCATAGTTGTTGTAGGGCGTCATAGTGGAACTTGTCATTTACAATATGACAAGCAGAAATACTTTCCCTATAATGTCAAAAATACAAAGAACATTGACTAGATGTTGCTTCTTACTTGAGCTCTCTGGTTGCAGCAAAGTGCGAGATTTTATCAAGATTGTGGCTTTATTTAGACAAAGAAAATATTTTTCCAACATTCATAACTTGTTTCTGAAGCTCCTTTCATATTTTATTATAGTGGTTTTCATCGTCATTCAGCAATCACAAAACAAACTTGAGGGCAATTCTTCAAAAAAAAAAAAAAAAAAAAAAAAATCAATCAATCGCAAATTGTTCCATAAGATGGTATAGTAAGTAATACCTCGACATTGACAGTAATCCATCTAAAACCATAAAACAACATTTTCATGGAATTTGTGATACTTTCTGGTGTTCTGGCACAAGTACATATAGAAAGTCCATAATCTTCAACAGCCATGTGATTAGGTTTGAAAAGGTTAAGCTATTATTTGGTTTAAAACTTTTCACTGAATATTTGCTGAAGTATTTCACAGATTCATGCAGCAAAGTTAGAAAAGTTTGCTATAATATTTATATAAGCACTCGCACATAATTCATTTTCACTGTTTAAAATGATAAAAATATACAAAAAAAAAATAATGTTCAAAACACTGCCTATCAGGCTAGTTTTAAAGTGACTAAAGTAACTGAAAGCTGTTGAAGGTTATTCACATTTTCAAAAATTTTTGGGAAGTACCTTGTGGTGTATATATATATATATATATATATATATATATATATATATATATATATATATATATATATATATATATATATATATATATATATATATATATATATATATATATATATATATATATATATATATATATATATATATATATATATATATATATATATATATATATATATCCGTTTTAATTTTTGTAATGGGCCTCCAAATGAATATTAATTTTTTTAAAAATTCTTATGAGAAATGAAATTTTTTATTTCAATTGTAATAAAAATGAAAAATCCCCATCTCTATTTACCTAAAAACTTAAAAATTATATTTCTAAGTATAGGAATCGGGTGCATCCCTAAAATATAAAATATATATATGATACATAAAATAAAAAGGACAGAATTAACTTATTAAAGTAAATTGCACATTAAATTGCACAGTTAACAGAATATGTAAAATGGAATGTTTTAGGAAAAGCTCATAAAAAAACCTACCTTAAGTTTTCATAACAAAAAAAAACTACCCAACTTAATCTATGAACTCCAAATGCTGACAATAGTTTTCATACTGAAATGACGGATATAGGGAATAAAGAAGATGGGGAGTAGTTTCGTCTGAAGCGATGCGTTCAAGTACAGCTTCCAATTCCTGAAAAGAAGGACGCTCGTCTCCATCATTCTGCCAACACAACAACATAGTTTGGTATAGATCATCGCTCACGTATTGAGGCTGAGCGAGACGCAGCCCTCGAACAATCCTTGGAGCTAATTCTTCCGTTCGGACATCGGCGTAAGGTGTTCCTCCCAGAGTTACAGCCTCCCACATCAAACACCCGAATGACCATAAATCACTCTTGCAAGAGGATGTTCTTCTAGACTGTAAAATTTCAGGAGCCTGCCAGCGTCGGTAATCACAAATGTAAATATCATTATGGTGATCCAAAAGACCAAATCCAGAAATTTTTGGTCTAATTCCATCCCTTAGAGCTATGTTACGCGCTAAAAGCTGTCCATGTGCTATATTCAATGAATGCAAATGCTTCATTCCTCTTGCAACACCAATGAGGATTTCCAAAATCTGATATATATATATATATATATATATATATATATATATATATATATATATATATATATATATATATATATATATATATATATATATATATATATATATATATATATATATATATATATATATATATATATATATATATATATATATATATATATATATATATATTAAAAGTTCTTTACAATTCAAAAACTATCTCAATCTTTAAAAAGTTAATTATTTTTCTAATTTCTTACAGCATTGTGTGTTTCAAAAACAATTTACATGAAATTTTTCATAATACATTCATACTGGGTTTCATTTAATAGAAAACAATAATTGTATAATTTAAAACCATTTTGGAATTAATGAAAACTGTTACGCTTCTCTCTGAAAAATTCTACTTTATAAAATTCGATTTTGAAGTAATCAAACTTTTATAGAAGCATAAATGCATGTAAAAAAAATATTCTCCTTTCAGTTTCTATTAACCAACTTTTATCAAGACTTGTATCATAAAATATTTTTCTCTTGTTTCCTCTCTTCGGAATGGTAACTCAAAAAATGATGAACTTTGTCCATTGCCATAATATGGCGATGCTTTTAAATGATTTACATTTCTGACTTTCGTTTATTTTAAAAATTTCCATCTCTAAAAACATAACTTATAAAACCAAGCAAATTTAAAGCTGCTCCATTTATTATTATTACTTCTACTACGGTATTATTTTATTTATTATTATTATTATTACTATTATGAGTATTAGTCATTATTATTATTTTTAATGTTATTTTTATAATATAAAACTTTTATAATGTAAAATTGATAAAAATCCCTTTGGGACAAAAAATAAAAAAATAAAAACTGTAACTACAAATTTTTTTTATTTTTGGCAGATGTTTAGAGGAGGGACAGGGCTACAACTTTTATTTAGTGCATTATTAAATGCTATTTGTTTATTTCGAGATATAGCCTCTCAAACTTTGGAAATTTTTGAAATTTGGTCAAAAATTGATCATTTTTGAGAGGCTATATCTCGAAACCAACAAATAGCATTGAATGGTGTATAGAGAAAAAATTGTAGCCCTGTCCCTCCTCTATACACCTACCAAAAATAAGAGATATAGTAGGTGTTTTTTTTTAAATAATTTTTTGTCCAAAAAGGCGAAAAAAAATTCCAAAAGTAAAGGGAAAATAACATTTATTCTAAAACACAGAAAACAAAACTTTGTTAGAAGCTTTTGTAGTCAATGCTAAGGTAGAAAATAAAAACTAAACTTCATAAATGAAAAGGCTTTTCACTTATCCAAAGATGATTATATCCCACGTCTATAAATTAATAATAATAAAAATAATAATAGTAATGTACCTGATTTTCCTGAACAGTAGAAAACCTCCTATTCTTTTCCGCATACACAGGATAGTGTTGGACAGCTCTGCTTTCAACCAAATTGGATTTCAAGGAAAGAGTTTCATATTCAAAGACTACGGAGATAACACTGAGTTCTTCTAACAAACCCAACAAGGAAACTACATTAGGATGTTTACCTATTTTTATATGAATATCAAAATCTTTCAGCATTTCTTGTTTACGCTGCAAAGATAAAGCATCATCCTGTATACGATGGACCAGTGAATTCACTTGCTCACTCCCACTATTAAGCGATACTCCCTGAAGATTAATAAGAAATTTTAATCATTTCCATATTTAAGAGTAACAGTAAAGAATGGTAAAAATGGGGGAAATGATAACTTTGGAAATATAACTAAGTCTCTAAGCAATACTGTATATGTATAAACAAAATATAATTTTAATAATTACAATACAAATCTCAATTTAGCTTATTAACACTCGCTTTGAAATAAACTACTACCATATAAGGTTTAGAATAAATAAATAAATATAGTCAATGACAACTTGACATCTTATGGAAATTATTAAACAAGTCAATAACCAGCCATTTGCTAAAATAATATTGGGAAAGAAAGGATTATAAATGCACCTATCTCCATATGCCTTAAGCCTAATAATAATAATAATAATAATAATAATAATAATAATAATAATAATAATAATAATAATAATAATAATAATAATAATAATAATAATAATAATAATAATAATAAATAATTTGATCTATTCCAGAATCAGAAATAAAAAGATGGGAATAATATGAAATACAACTACTACTACTATTACTATTACTACTACTAATAATAATAATAATAAACGATGATGATGATGATTATTTTTAAGCCTACTCTAAAATCAGAAATATAAAGATTAAAATTCGATGGCACTAATTACATAAAAAAAAAATTAAATTAGGAAAACATATTCAGTAGATTCAGATACCTTAATTAAATACTATCTGCAAAATATACCTTTTTAACATCTCCAAATTTTCCAATTCCAATATCACCAACAATATTTATGCTGTGATGTGGAATTACTGTGACCTTTTCTCTAAGGAGACGATATTGATCAGGAGATGATTCTTCATTGTCCAAATAATGAGCACCAACCACATATCCATTTTCATAATCCTGATTAGGATTCTGAGCATGAACAGCTAATTCCTGATGGTCCCCACAACGGCGACTCAAATTTTGCTTAAAATGAACCTTTAGAGCAAAGTATATGAGAATAGATGCAATCAAAAGAAACGCAAATAATCCTACAGCAATTGACAGACCAAGGACTAATTGACTATTAGGCTCCACTGAAAAGTCAATATTTTCCCTGTTGCTGGAAAGACTATATTTATTTTGATCAAAATAATGAATTTGTGAATTTTCATGCTGTGAATGGCTAGATTGTGAATATGAAATTTTGGTTTCATTTATTTTGCTTCCAATTCCTAATATAATATGGTAATCTCTTCCACTCTTTAGTGGGCTGTTGTAGTAGTTACCATAATATTTACCATCACCAACCTGAAATAGTGTTTCAAATTCACTTTCAGGAAATTGAGCAGTTATATAGTATGGAATCCCTTTGGATGATGCTGTATGATAATCAAAGAGAGAGTCATAATCAATGATAATGTGCAAACTTTCATCAACTACAACTATCTGATAAAATGATATTGGTCCTCCTGATGGAATTGCTTCTTCAAGTTCAACAGTAATAGAAACAGATGTTTGACTTATTATTTTGGGTACTGATGGTTCATCCGGTTTACCAACTTTAGTCCAAGCATCTAAATATGCTGGATAACCTTCTCCTTTGTTAGAATAGGCTCTTACCTCAACTTTATATCGGACACCTGGATGCAAGCCATCTAAATATGCAGACTGAGTTAAACGAGAATATTTATAAGACTTGTCACTAGGCTGTAATTTCTGAGTAAAATAAAAAGTAGGTGTAACTTTTACTCTATATTCATGCAGAGCTGATAAGTCTTTTGCAGGTGGTGTCCATTTAACATGAAGGGTGTCTTCAAAATTTTCTATTAAGGTTAAAGATGTAGGAGCACCCAAAGCTCCACCAGCCGTTTCATACAAGTTTACTGATGAAACTCCACCACAGGTTTCATTTTGATTTCCCAGCACATAAAACATTACAGTCATCTGTTTCAATTCCTGAATAGTACTCTCCACACAAGCATAGGTCTCCATTCTTAACAGCAGCAAATCGCTTACTTACATTTCTACAATTAGATACACAAGATAAAACTGTTAATTTATTGTCAGGTTGAGTAACTGCATTAAAATCTGGAATATCTTTGTGACTATAACATCCTACTTTTATTGCATTTTGAGCATTGATTATTTTAAATAAAAGGAATGCTAAGTTACAAACTATTAAATACATCTGTAGAGAGATATATATATATATATATATATATATATATATATATATATATATATATATATATATATATATATATATATATATATATATATATATATATATATATATATATATATATATATATATATATATATATATCAACCTGGTGGGCAAAGGTCAGTGGCCTACTAATTTTCACCAGAGTTGGGGGAACATCAGAAATCTGGTCAACTTAAAGGCTGACATTTCCCAATACACAGAGTTTGAAGGTGAGTAAGTCAAAGAAAGTTGGGATAACAGATAAAGGAAGTGGATTCCGGACTTTACCAGTTGAATATATGCAAGACTGAGCAGTGATTAAGTCTGTAGTGAGACTGTGTAGAAAGGCATGTTGCATGAGCCCTTCTCAATGGAGGAGGTATGAGACAGGAAAGTTCAAAGAGCAGTGTTCATTGTAATTGCAATAGTATAGAGTGATGCAACAATTGATGTGAAGAAAGAGGGTTGAGAGAATTAGTGAGAGCAAAACTGTTAAGACAAAAAGTCCTAGACTCTACTTTTTCAAGAGGAGTTGTATTAGTGGAACCACTCCTGTGTGAGGCATACTGCATACAGGAGCAAATAACACCCCTATAAAGAGCAAGCAACTGGGATACTATTTCTAAGTTTGTTTAGAAAGAGAAGTAATGTTATCTTTTCAAGAAAGATCATGAGAAAAAGAAACCAATAATTGACGAATGTTTGGGTTTGGTGTTTTCAAAGATGTCATGGTTGTGTGAAAGGTTGTGACAAGTAGCAAGACAGAGGAACTGAGTCATCTTTGAGGCAATGAAAACAACTATGTTTTCTCTGCGCCAATTTAAAATATGAAAAAGATCAGAGGTTAGTTGCTCCAAGATTACCCCTCCTTGTATCGATTAACTGCTGTTGGTGATGTATCTCTGAAAGAAGTAATAAAGTGTGGAATCATAGGCATAGGAAGTGGATAGGTGATGAAGCAATAGAGACAAGGTTATTAATGATGTAGAAAAAGAGTTGGGAAGACAGAACCTTGAGGAACACTACTATTAATAAATTTAAGGGATGAATGGAAGCCATCTAAAACAGCTGCTATAGAATGACTAACAGGGAAATCAGAAAGAAAGAAAGAAATCAAAAGAGGGAAGTTTGAAATCAAAGTTTTGAGTCAGACTGTATCAAGAGCTTTCAATCTGTACAGAGTGGTAGCAAAAGATTCAACAAAATGCTAAAAAGCAGAGAGAAGGGAAAGGAGATTACCAGTATAGCATTTTTTTTTATAAAATATATATAAAATAGCTAAACAAAATTTTTCCAAAATTTTTTACTCCCAATGATCCCACCATCATGTCATACTAGAAACTTGTAGGCTATCTTGTTAGTTTCAAATCCATATGCATAGTTCAGTCGAACTCGCAACTAGTGACCGACCAGGGTTGGAGTTTTGCCATGGTTGCCTAAAATTTGTAGAGGTTAAAAGCACTGAAATTTTAGGTTAAGAAAATTAAATATAAATTTAATAATAAGGAAGGAGTAGGATAGCCAACATTCACTTAAATTTATAATTATATGCATATTTTCTGGAAAAATGTCGAAAGTTACACATTTTATATAATAAAAGTTTGAAAAAACTATAAAAATTTTGAAAAAGTATTTTTGATTCACAATAGTGATTCAATAGGTTTTCTTAGGTAAGACCATAAGTTAAAGTTTAAAAAAATATAAGATATAAAATTATCAATATAACCTGTATTTATACATATTATTTTATTACTGTGTATCAAATTTGTATCATTTAGCTACATTATTTCAAAATTATTTTTGTTTACACTTTCAGTCACTATGGCTAAAAATCAGTTTCAGCAGTATGGGAGTACTCTACAATGTTTTAGGATAGGCCTGAAATAACTAAATGTAACATCTGTAGCAAGGAAATTAGAAGACTTCTGGGTGTCCAAAGTAAAAAAATTTTAAACAAATCATTATGAGTCATCTAAAATCAACATTCATTAACAGGAGTGGTCAAATGAAAAAAATAAATAAATAAATAAATAAAAAATATTGAAAAAACAAGAAAAAAAATTCTTAAATTTTCTTATATTTTGTTTGATTTAATTCCCCAATAATAAGTATAATTTAGAATTTTAACCCGTTTTCCCTGATTATTAGCAAGGGCAGGGATTGGCTGGTGCCACAGTTGGTCCATACTTGCAACAGGTAAGGATGTTGTTAGTTTCAGCAACCTAGTCTCATAAAAAAAAAAAAAATCTACTACTGTGAATACTATAATTTCCAAATGGTGAAAATCAGTTATAAGAGCCTTTCACTAAACAACCACCATAGTTTCTAATTGTCTCAATTTTCTACTATTCTTATGTTAATATATTGTGATAAACCACTCCAAAAATTAACTACTGTTGCTGAAAAAAAAAAATACTTTGACTTTTGCCCTATAATAACTTTTTGAAAAGTTTAAGATGAATAAAAATAAAAAATTATTTACAGCATATAATAAAGCAATTAGTCTCTTATTACCAATTGCTCTACATAAACTCGGAATCAATACAGAGTCTGAGATGATAACACAGTCACAAATTATAAAATAGGAGAAACACAAGAAGTCGCATCTTTAAATTCAGAGCTGCAAATATGCATTACGTATTAATCATGTTAAAAATATGTAGAACGATATTTTGAAACTGTTTACGAAATTCCAAACTCTTAAGACCTTGGACCATGTCAACCATCCTTGTTTTTGCTCATTACGTCATAGCTCAGTAGCAAACAGGGAAACTTCTGTGGATCGTTCGTAAATGTTGCCAGATTTCATGTTAGAAATGTCATATCTAATGTAATTTTCTTTTAAAACGATATATTCTAACAACGACTTTTAACATTATTTTAAATAACTATTTATTTATTTCCAAGTTTTATTTACAAGTTATTAGCATATTCCGAGTATTTTAAAATTTCAATTTTTTGTATGTTGTCAGAAATAGCATATGGCAACTATAACTTTTGTGTTTTGAATGTAAATACTCAATTTTTTGGAGCAATTACTATCATAACGGGTTGATAGCTGGTTCTCATTGTGGAAAGAAGCTTCTTTTTTTCCCCTGCTTTCTGTTTCGGCACGTTTTTTTTCTCCTCTGTTTCGGCAGATGAGTGATGCTGTAGCGGATGGCCTGCACGGCCATATTCCCGTT
Source organism: Armadillidium nasatum (assembly GCA_009176605.1). NCBI lineage: Eukaryota > Metazoa > Arthropoda > Malacostraca > Isopoda > Armadillidiidae > Armadillidium > Armadillidium nasatum. The sequence continues at coordinate 310,854 of SEYY01000816.1, forward strand.
GAATGTGAGGTCCATATGCGGCTATGGACACTGATTCATGGAATGAAGTAGGTAAGCGAAAGAGATCTTCTCTTCTCGATGATGAGGAGCGTTCGGTAATTAGGCCCAGGGGCCATGCTGACGCTCCCACGACTATGGGTTCTTCTCAGGTATCGTCTGAGTTAGGCCCTCCTTCCGGCTCCACGGCTGGTGGGAAGAACACTGTGATTGTTGTCAAATCTGTGGAGAATAAGGCCATATTTACTAGGCCCCGCACGCTTACCGCACTCCAATGATTCCCCTTTCAGTAAATCTATTATTGAGGATTCTGTGTACTCATTGGGTCGTAGGGTTGGTTGCAAATTTGAGCTTCTGGACTTGAGTAAACTTGAAGTTTCCTTATCTGCTATCAAGAAACTGGGCCCTCACGATGTTCGTTGTTGGGTTCCAAATTCGGATCAAGATGATCCCTTGCAAACTCATTATGGTAAGGTAGGCCCTATTGATGTGGAGGAGGATATCATGTTATAAAGGAGGATATTCGGGTTCTCGGTGATAGTAGTGCAGTTGTTTTAGATGTTCTTCGAGTGACGTCTCACAAGGAGAATGATGATGGCAGTGCTACAAAGGTTCCTACCCCCTTGGTCAAAGTAAAATTCTATGGTGCCATTCCTCACCGAATAGCGATTGGTCACTCTGTTTATCCAGTGTCGCCTTGGGTTCCGACTGTCAAACGGTGTTTCAACTGCTGGCGGTTTGGTCATGGCCAACTCTCCTGTAAAGCCAAGGAACGGTGTACTAGGTGTAGTAAATTTCACAAGGCTGATGGTTGTCATAATGATCCTTTTTGTTACTTCTGTGGTGGGTGTCATGTCATCAGGTATAGCCAGTGCCCAGTTTTCCAGAGAGCTTTGCAGATATCCAAAGAGCATGCAGGGGAGATTGAGGGGGCAAGGGCTCCTCTCACTTTGGAACTCAGAAAATTGAACCCCAGGGGAGACCAGACTCCTCACCCTCCACGGCTTGTGCCGTATATATATATATATATATATATATATATATATATATATATATATATAATATATATATATATATATATATAATATATATATATATATATATATATATTATATATATATATATATATATATATATTAGGGATGGAGCGATACCAAAATTTTACCGATACCGATACCAAAAAATTCCCCGAAGCCGATACCCGATACCTGAAAATATGCCGATACTACTACCGATACCGATACCCGATACCGTATCGATACCGATACTTGAAACCGATCCATACCGATACCATAAAAATATGCCGATACTTGCCGATACCGATACTTCACTCCATCCCTATATATATATATATATATATATAATATATATATATATATATATATATATATATATATACATATATATATATAATGAGTCCGACTGGCCTCCCCCCTACACCCCCCCCATCTTCCGCACAGAATTTTCAGTCATATATATATATATATTATATATATATATATATATATATATATATTATATATAATATTATATATATATATATATATATATTAATATATATATATATATATATATATATATATATATTATATATTATATATATATATATATATATATATATATTATATATATATATATATATATATATATATATATTATATAATATATATATATATATATATGTATAGGGAGAGAGAGAGTGTTATATATGACCGATTTTCCCTCCCAAGAATTTTCAGTCAATAAAATTTAAAAAAATATTTGATGTATATATATTATATATATATATATATATATATAGTATATATATATATATATATATATATATATATATATATATACTATTATATATATATATAATATATTATATAATTATATATATATATATATAATATTATATATATATATATATAATATATATATATTTTCTATTTGAATTTTGAAGTGTATTGACTGAAAATTCTGGGGGGATTAATGTCGATTATATTTTCCAGTCGGACGCCTAGAAAAAGATTCAGGAAGAATAACCAGAAATGTTATTGTTTTTTATACTGAGAAAAGAGCTTTCATTGTTACGGAGAAAATTGCGGAAATTATATAAACAATGAAGGGCAAGTACAAACCCCATCACGGGAGGCCGTCAACTCCCAGTGAAAATAGAGTGAGGGGTTAATGAAGTAAAGTTTGTATGCAGCACCTTCAAGGCAGATAGTTATATATAAATATATATATAATATATATATATAATATATTTATATATATTATATATATATATATATATATAAATATAAAAATATATATATATATATATATATATATATATATATATATATATATATTATATATATATATATATATATATCTATATATATATATATATATATATATATATATTACTTCATCTGTTCTCAATATTTCTCGGTGTTTCTTTTTTCTCGTGATCTTTCTTGAAAGATCACATTACTTCTCATCTAAAACAAGTTTCTAAGAGGTTATGTTCTGAGGCGCCTTCAGCATTTCTTCACTCCACCCCAGTTGCTTGCTCTGTATAGGGGTGTTGCTCACCCCTGTATGGAGAATGCGTCACACATCTGGGGTGGTTCCACTTATACAACTCTCCTTGAGAAGGTGGGAGTCTAGGCTTTTCGTCTTATCAACTCTCTTGCTCTCACTAACTCTTCAATCTCTTTCTGACTGTCCAATTATTGCGTCACTCTCTCTTTATACTATCGCTATTAAACGGATATTGCTCTTCTGAACTCTCCCGTCGCATACTTCCACCATTGAGAAGAGCTCGTGCGAATCACCTCTCTACACATTCTCATCCTTTCTCTGTCCAACTCTCTGACCCCAACTAACCGCTATCTCTGTCCTACAGTACTCTACTCGTAAATCTGGAAACACACTCCCTTCTATTTTTCTAACTTCCTATGACTTACACACCTTTAAACGTCGTGTATTCA
>SEYY01000817.1:0-10000 GCA_009176605.1 Armadillidium nasatum
AATTGATTTGCCAAAGCTTCACTAATTTAATTTTTCATCCTCAGCAGAATAAAATATGCAGTGAAAATGATTAAAATAATGATAATTATGTAAATGAGAAATGTGAAGATTTTATTGAATTTTTTTTTTTTTTATTAAAGTTTAAAAAATTATTGAATTTTAGAAATTCAAAACCTGTATAAATTACTCCAAAGAAACTTTGAAAAATTAATTTGATTCATTTATATTGTTGTGAATAATGAGTAAGCTGTAGATAATATACGATCATCAGGGTAATTATTAAAGTTAAAAGACAGTAACTTATTCTTTGTTTTATAGATTTACGAAACAGACACATCAATTTCTTTGAATATAGTTTATTTAAAAGTAGTGATTATTAATCAATAGGTTTAAAAATTAATTTTACTTGCCCTTATTGATAAGTGGTACTGTATTGTGTAATTGTATTAAAATAAATTTTAAAGAGCAATAGATTTACCATGGTTTACTTTTTTTTTTTTTTTTTTTTTTTTTTCAATTGCTTCATTATTATTTTAAAGTATTTTATCTCTGAACATCAGTAAAAGCAAACTACTACTTGGTTAATCAGCAATAAAATTTGATCATCTTAAAGAGTTAATTTTCCCAATGATTTTAATCAAAGCAAAGAGTTTGCTGTAGTGTATCTTAGTTTGAAATTTTGAATTTAGCTTAAAACAATTAACATAGTACAATGTGTAGTATTAAATGGCTCCTCAAAAATGCTTAATTTAATGAATTTCCAAATTTGTGAATGATCATTTTAACATGCTTATATACTTCATTTAATATTGCAGTACACTTAGTATTAGGCACTTTAGGCTGTAGCTTAGAAACTTTGAGATATCAAGTATTTACTAATCATTCGTACTTAAGCACTCAAATACTGATTTGTTTAACCTCTTTGGTGGGTATATTAGCTTTCCAAAAATATGGCTTCTAGACACAGGGTTGATATATCCTGGAATATGTAAACCAATAATGAAAAAATTAGCATCACAAAACTACAGTGAAGTTTTTAGATCCCCATAGAATGCAATTTTTTTTAAAAAAAAAAAACCTTGTGGAGTATATCCACTGGGGTTTAGAAGCTAAATTTGTGGAAAGAGAAAAATTACCACTTTGTGTTGTAAAATGGTTTAGCATTAGATTTCATTCTAATGGGGAAAAAGTCAGTGACCAGATGTCAGTATTAAAATTATTGATTTTATTAACTTGGATATATGCCAGTATGACAGGTAATGGAATTTCTCTTAAGTGTTATCTTCAGTGACTGCAAATAGAGCATATGTCTGTATTTGTTTTTGCTTCATGTGTATCTGTGTATACCCAGGGCTCTGATGTCTTGATCAGAAGTAATTTGTTTTTATTATATATGATTCCTTTACATCTGGAGTGGGGTACACAGATGGAAGGATGACATTGAGTTTTTGTATATCAAATTATAGATATAATTATCTATAATAAAATTGATTTCATTTAGCCATTGTCTTCAATCTAGGAAAGAATAGGTACCAAGTTTTTCGTGTTTAATACGAGTATTTCCTGAGCAATTTAATTCCTTTGTACTATAAAAATTACTGGGATAAACTTTTCCTTGAAGTAGATAAAAGCTATTTTCAAGTGTTTATTCTTTTCTTTTGTTCCCTAAGTATGGTAATTATTGATTTAAAAAAAAAAAAAAAAGTCACAAGCAGGGTTAGAAACAAACTAATCGAATGTGCATTAATGAAGGGATTGCTGCAATTTACTTTTAAAATTTCAAAAGAAAATTTTAAATTATACTAAAATATTTCAATAAAAGTAATGGCTACTTTCATCCCTTCTGCATTTCAAATTTAAAACTAGTCTTCATTGACAAAGAAACTTCCAAAAATGTGCTTTTGATACTACCCTTCATTAATTCAGTAGTCAGAATAGTTTATTATTTTCTGGTTTAATTTTGTTAGAACACTAGAAAAATGAATAGTTAGTTTATGGTAGAAAGAATCAAGGTAACTGCCATTCCATCCCCCTCCTCCCCATGTTAATTAATATTGGTTGCTCTATCTATAATGTTTGTAGTGTGTATATATATATATATATATATATATATATATATATATATATATATATATATATATATATATATATATATATATATATATATATATATATATATATATATATATAGGAACCGACCGGGGCCCCGGCCCCGGCCCGGCCAAAAATCAGGGAAAACCGGGGTTGCCGGCCGGGGTTAAAATGGCAAATTATACTTAAATTTTTTTTTTTTAATTTTTAATTTTCAGCCCATTCTGCTGAAACTTTCAGTTATATAGATTTTTTACCGGTAAGAAAAGTCCATTTCTAGCGTTTTTCCGAGTCTATTACGGTTAAAAGTTTTTTTTTTTTTTTTTTTTTTTTTTGAAATTTTACCCTTTTTTAATTGAATGGTAGTGCCAAACCACTTTTTAGAATGAGCTGAAAATTGGATTATTTATTTAAAATTAAATGGGATACAAAAGTCTCTAATAGACTTTTGTTCCCATAGTTATAGAAAAATGTTATATGCCAAAAACTGACCAACTATAGAAAAAAAAATTTTTTGAACTAAAAGATTTTTTTTTTTCAGACAAAATTAAAAAAAAAAAAATACAACTATGACATTTCCTATTTTTGGTGTGTATAGAGGAGGGGTGGGGCTACAAATTCCTCTGTGTACTTTATTCGATGACATTCGTTGGTTTTGAGATATAGCCTTCAAAAAGGTCCATTTTTGGCCAAATTTCATAAATTCCCAAAGTTTGAGAGGCTATATCTCGCTTCAAACAAAAAGCATTTAAATTTGCACTAAATAAATATTGTTGCCCTGCCCTCTTCTAAACAATATTCACAAATAAAAGAAAATAGTAGGTAGCGTTTTTTATAAATAATTTTTTCCTCCAGAAGGGTACGATTTTTTGCAAATTTTTTTTCAAGTGCTTATATAACTTTTTTCTAGACGTGATATCAAAAACCTATTACCACCAATGCAAGAAATTGGGGCAAAGGTATTCAGCTAAATTTTCAGCTCATGTGGACCAGTGGTTTGATCCAGTTATTCATTTTTTTCAACTTTGGGTCCAAATAAGTTTCAAACCGTTATAGACTCAAAAAAGTGCTCGAAATCAACTCAGAACTTCGTTAAAAAATTCACATACTTTGAAAATTTCAGCTCAATCAGTCAAATAATAAAAAAAAAAAATAAACAAAATTAGAAAATTAAGATTTTTTTTTTTCTGTTTCTTTTGACCGCTCCTTTTCTGCTAGTGAATGTTCATCTTTGTGTTTTGATTTTAGATACTCCAAAAAGATTTGGTTGAAATTTTTTTACTTGTAGCACCCGGAGGTTCTCTTCTAATTTTCTGACTGCAGATGTTACATTTAGCTATTTCGAGCCTATCCTGAAACATTACAAAGTATTCAAATACTGCAGAAGCTGATCTTTTAGCCATATTGACTGAAAGTATAAACAAAATAATAATTTTTTAAATAATGCAGCTAAATGATACAAGTTTGATACATGGCAATAAAATAACAATGATGTATATAAATACAGGCTAAATTGATAATTTTATATCTTATATTTTTTCAAACTTTACCTTAGGGTCTTACTTAAGTAAACCTGTTGAATCACTATTATGAATTAGAATATTTTTTTTTTAAATTTTTGTACTTTTTTTAAACTTTAACTATACAAAACTGTAATTTTTTGATTTTTTTTTTTTGGAGAAAATGCATATAATCATTAATTTAAGTGAATGTTGGCTATTCTACTCCTTCCTTACAATTAAATAAACCTTATATCTAATTTTCTTAACCTTAAATTTCAGTGCTTTTGACCTCTTTACAAATTTTAGGAAACCCCGGCCAGAACCCCGGCCCCGGCCCCGGCCAAATTTGGGTGACCCCGGCCCCGGCCAAATTCCAACCCCGGTCGGTTCCTATATATATATATATATATAATATATAATTTTTTTTTTTTTTTTTCCAGTGAGGGGAAGTCGCCCTGGTAAGAATGTTCAGTTAACAGAAAATGAAATTAGAGGCCTATGTTTAAAGTCAAGAGAAATTTTCCTTTCACAGCCAATTTTATTAGAGTTAGAAGCTCCGCTAAAGATTTGTGGTAAGTATTCTTTTATTTTAACAATTGAGCTATGGATAAATATAATTATTTTTGAAAATAATGTTTGTGTTAAATAATTTTAACAGAATTTTATCTATTAGCTTAAAACTTTTTCTCTTTATTTGACTAAGAAGTTCTTAAATTGCTTATTTGGTTATCATTTCTTTATTACTGCATCCATCTTGAAAAGACATTATTTCTTTTTATCTTTAGGAAATTAAATTCTCAGAACAGCAGAGTATTACAACAACCAATTCTTCATTTATAAAAAATTTATAATGGGTGGCAACTGAGAGCCAGCACAATTTTTTTTCATCTATTGTAACTGAATGAATTATTTAGTGTTTAATATATAGAAAAATTTCCTTTTCACACTAATTTTATTGCATAAACCAGTTGGTTCTTTCAACTTACTCTTTATGACTATTATTTCCAAAATTGCATAATTTAAAGTTTCTTATCTATCCTCCAAATCCCTGTTTTTGACTAAATTTTTTATTTCAATTGAAGATTAGCTCACCTATTGGAATAGATTGTGCTTTTATGCTCAAATTGAGATAGATATATAGAATAACACTTGATAATTCAAGGTTTAAATTGAGATATGTGAAATTCATCACATTTTAGAACTTGAATAATTTTTTCTGACTCTTCAGTAACATCTCCATAATATGCTGGCCAAAAAAAAAGTTTATTTTAATTTTGTATATCATTCGAATTGAAGCTACACTTATAATAGTGCTGAAATGAGATACAACAGAAGTACAAGTAGGGAATTCTGATTAGGGTTAATAATTACTCCACAAGTGAAGACACTAGTTATTAGGTTTCTTAGGATATAACATTACTTTAGTAACATGAATTCTTTTCATTGTATATTATAATTAAAAACTTATAGTAGTGAAATTTTTTAAATTTATTTATATATTTCTTTTGCATGTTGATTTTATGTTAAGATCTGACCTCCCCAAAACTTGCCAATTCTGATAAAGCTGGAGTGACGTTTGATTTTGCTTTCATTTACAGGTGACATCCACGGACAGTATTATGACCTTCTCCGTCTCTTCGAATATGGGGGTTTCCCTCCAGAGTCTAATTATCTATTTTTGGGGGATTATGTGGATCGCGGTAAGCAGTCTTTAGAAACAATCTGCCTCCTTTTAGCATACAAGATAAAATATCCAGAGAATTTCTTCCTTTTGAGAGGCAACCATGAGTGTGCATCAATCAATAGAATTTATGGGTTCTATGATGAATGTAAGTCATTTCTATGTAGAATTTTGTTAATATTTATATTAATAAATATTCAATTCAAAAGGTGCCTAAAATCAATGATTATTAGCAGACGGGTGTTCTTATTTCCTAGATTTGTTTTAACTTATGACAATAATTATAAAATTTTCCAAAAACAAAGATTAGTTATTCATCCTTTGTTAGGAAACAGTTCTTGGAGGATGTTTATTATTCACCTGTTGCAGGTAAACGACGATACAACATAAAACTGTGGAAGACATTCACAGACTGTTTCAACTGCTTGCCTGTTGCTGCCATTGTGGATGAAAAAATTTTCTGTTGTCACGGAGGTTTGAGTCCCGATTTACAGAGTATGGAACAGATTCGAAGAATCATGAGACCCACCGATGTACCTGACCAGGGACTATTGTGCGATCTGTTATGGTCTGATCCTGATAAGGACACGATGGGTTGGGGTGAAAATGACAGGGGTGTGTCATTTACGTTCGGAGCCGAGGTGGTGGCTAAATTCTTACACAAACATGATTTCGATCTCATATGCAGGGCTCATCAGGTAAAGTTGCTTATAATTGATAGTATAAGTAATGCTATATTTAAATACCATTTGAAAAAATGTTTTTAAATTTAAAAAATTAATTCTGTTGTGTGCGTTGCTTTTGTTTTTCATACACTAATTGAGGTTATGAAAATTTTGTTAATGGAAGTTTTATTTTCTTTTTTAAAAAAATGTTCAAATTATTTTATAGTAGAGACTTCAGACTGCTTATATATGAAGCCTAGTTGATTGTTTCATAATTATTTTAAATATTTAGTATTTATCATTTGCCTAATCTTTATTATAGTTTTAATTAGGGGTTCTGAATTTTTTGAGATCCATGTCCCCCCCTGTTGTATGTTGTCACACCACACCCTCATCGTATATATATATATATATATATATATATATATATATATATATATATATATATATATATATATATATATATATATATATATATATATATATATATATATATATATATATATATATATATATATATATATATATATATATATATAGTGAAATAGGCTTGTTTGAAATTTGAAGGCATTTCCAGAAAATTTGTGTTAGCCCCAAATTTCTTTTTCCTCTTCAGTTTAGCATTCCTACCTAGGGGGAACGCCCCCCAGATTGAGAACCCCTGGTTTAAATTAAAAATGATTTTAGTTGAAACATAATGCCCCCCCCTCCCCTTTTTTTTTTTTTTCTTTTATTCGCTACATCAACGGTTTTTTTTTTTTTTGTTTTTTTTAATATTTTTTTTTTTTTTTTTTTTTTTTTTTTTTTTTTTTTTTTTTATTTTTTAGAGAAAAATTTTTTTTTTTTCAGATATTTTTTATATTTTTGAAAGTTATTTTACTTAAAATTTTCTTTCTTACAAGAAAAAATTAAATTCCTGAGTGGCTAAATTCAGATTCTTTTCCACTAGCAAGAGGTTGCCAAATGCTCGTGTTCACTATTTCTACATTCATTTTCAAACATTTTGTTTTTAAGAAACATTTTTTTTTCTTCTTCTTTTAAATTTAGAAGTACGAAAAGCAGGGATTTTAGTTTAAAACTGATATTGTTATTAAAAGGTGGTTGAAGATGGTTATGAATTCTTTGCGAAACGTCAACTTGTTACCCTGTTCTCCGCTCCGAATTATTGTGGCGAGTTTGATAACGCCGGAGCCATGATGTCCGTTGATGAAACATTGATGTGCTCTTTCCAGATTTTGAAGGTAAGCTTAATTAAAGCTTTATATATATATATATATATATATATATATATATATATATATATATATATATATATATATATATATATATATATATATATATATATATATATATATATATATATATATATATATATATATATATATATATATATATATATATAGACTGTAAGATTAAGGTTACCTATAATGGGACTGTTAAGGTGAGGCTTCATAATTATGGCACAAAGGTGAAATCTAGGCTGTGGGTCTAGATATAATTTCTTTGTCCTTCAGACTTGATCGATGCTTTGTTTTAATAGATTTAATTAAAGCTTCTCGCGAATCCCAAATCAACCCCCCCCCCCCTTACCTTACTGGAGTAACTAAGGTTCAGCAGTTGGTCAACTCAGGCTGGGTTGACCAAAATTAAAAAAGGACTCTAAATGAATGCCAAATTAATGTAGCGTACCGAGTAACAGATTGTCACTATTTAAACCTGGTAAAAACTATTAATGAGAATCCACCTTTGGATGATTTTCTTATCGATTTTTTAAAACGATTAAAATATGTGTATATACTTTTTTTTATTTTATTTTGAGTAGTGTGATTTAATGTTCTAATACTTTCTTATAGCAAAAAAAAAAAAAAAAAATTAATTTTTTTTTTTAAATATATATATTAAAGATTGTATTTCTTTTGGAGTTTGTTTTATAAGAAATTTTATTATTTGAATTTGCATAATGTTTATCACTATTTATTTTATGAAATAACTTTTTCTCATATTTTCCTGGGTAATTAGTAATTATAAAAATGTTTCACGGGTAATTGCAGTTACAAAGTTTACAAAAAGATCCACTGGCCTCTTTGAGCCTTCGTTTAAAATATCGATATTCATGAGCCTTGGTTAAAGCACATAATTGTCCTTTAGTTATTTGAATTCATTGAATTTGACTTAAGTTCAGAGGTTAGGTTGAACTTAATAAATTTTCAACTTAGAAATGTTGGGAAGTTCTTCACAAATTCACTTTTTATTTTTATCAATCCCCCACCCCCACCACACCCCACCACACCAAAAAGTAGTTATGGTATATCTTTTGAGATCAGTAATGAAAATGACTTGATTAATAAATTTATTTTGTCTGTCAAGCATACCTCTAAGGGAGGAAATGCCGATCTCTGTATAATGAAGAATTTCTTGTTGAGAGATGCAAAATTGTTTTAGAAATTTACTTAAATTTTTGGTGGAGAATGAAAATGAAAATAAAGAGTTGGGAGCTGTTTTGAGTGTAGCATAACATTAGAAAGATGTTTGCTGAAGTAGACGACGATTAGAGAAACTTGATTAAGCATAAAAAGGCAATAGGAACATGTTTAGAATTAGTGGTTTTATTCTTTATTTTTAAAATATTTTTTAATTAAGGGGGAAAGTTTTAGTGGTTAACTTTGATGTAAGAACATTAAAGAAAGGTATGCAAAAAATTTGAGAACAGCAGGTATGTTAAGATAAAAAGTTTGGTGGTAGATAAATTGTAAGGCAAAGTTGTCAGTACTTAACAAAATGGGAACGTGAAAGTATTAGCGATGGAAGAGGAGAGGGAGGTTCAAGGGTATGGAATTGTTAAGTTGATAAACACAAGAGAATAGTCAATCCAGGAAAGTAGAATATCATGAAATACTGCAAGAACTTTTAAATGAACTCTGTCTATCCAGTTTTTAATTTTCATTACCGACTCATTATTGTGTATTAATGAAATAGGATTTATAAATTTTTTAGACCACCAAACAATCCTTTGTAGAAGTTTATAGAAAGCTCCTTCATACTTTACTTATGCAAGTTGAAATCCAAGTAATCTAAATTAATCTAAGTTTTGAAGGAGTCTTCATAAATGTGAAAAAACCGCATTTAAATATTTGACTTAAACTGGCTTTACCAGAGAATTTTAACAATAAAAAGTTAGTAATTGGGATTACGTTTATATATAATACAGTTTCAAATATGATACTTTGACCTAATAACTATATAGTAAGTGCAGAACGCTATAGTAGCCAACAGCTGAGCTGAGACCTCTAATACTGAGCTAAAAGACATACCTTGACTGACTTATTAGGAATCAGAATATTATAATTTCATGCCACAAGGCAGTATTACAAATTGTAATTGGTTACCAACAGTATTTTTTTAAACATACATTTATAATGCATTTAGGATTCATATATTTCTACTTTATGCCCAATCTAGCTATATTGGAGAGTAAAACATATTTACCATTTAACAAATTTTAATAATTATTGATATTTGTATTTTTTTGCGGAGCCAGTATTTTTTCCCCCCAGTTCTGACTCACACTTAATGATTTTAATATTCCCCCTCTGTGGTCCTGTCCAAAACCTTTGCATATCCGGCACTTAATAATCCCTGTTCGTAGGACAGATTAGGATTTAGATAGTATTGAGGATGCATTGAATAAATAAGATAAAACCGTTAAAAAAAGCAATAAAAGGCGGCTAATATTGACATATTATTTTATTCATTGTTCATAGTATGCTTTTAATTCACCTATTGACCATTGTGTTTGAAGCAAAAACATATAATAGATAAAATATAAATATAAAATATAATAATAATAATAAGACCAATTGCACGCTTATGGTCTTGTATAAAAGTATATTTTATTAATATATATATATATATATATATATATATATATATATATATATATATATATATATATATATATATATATATATATATATATATATATATATATATATATATATATATATATCCGGTGGGCAAAGGCCAGAGGCCTACCAAATCCCACCGGAGTTGGGAAGGATCTA
>SEYY01000817.1:15000-16067 GCA_009176605.1 Armadillidium nasatum
ACGGAATCCCGTCCAGTTTTTCTTTCCCTTCCAACACAGTGCAGCTGAGCTGGAAAGAAAGAAAAACCCTCTTTCTTAACATCAATGATAATAACAATAATAATAATAACCATAATTATATAACAAATAATAACAAGGATAATACTGATGTAATGAAAATTAATACCTGTTTAGCCAGCAATTACTATGTCTCCTCAATACTTCCTCAGTCTACTAGAACAAACAAAATGTCAATTATTAACCTAAAAAAAGAAAAAAAATCATAATAAACCATTTACATACAAAACCACAATCACTCCCTTTCACACAGAGTGGGGAATGCCAGACGACTAAAACAAAAAAAAGACAGAATAGAAGGTTATTAAAACTAGAGAAACAGGAGGTGAAAAGATAGATTCACTGAAACCGCCTGGACACTCACCACTCATGCCTTTCATTCAACAATCATATAAAAATATATATATATATATATATATATATATATATATATATATATATATATATATATATATATATATATATATATATATATATATATATATATATATATATATATATATATATATATATAATGATAAAAAAAAATATAAATATATATAAAAATTATAATAATAATAAGAAATATGATACAAACATGAAAAAAAAAGACCCTCTTCACCTGCCGTACCCTCAAGTCTGCCTGCCTTACTGGAAAAGACTTACAGACATACTCACCTAAAAAATCCTAAACACCACATTGTAGAGCACCGGTGGCCGATCTCATTGCCTGTGAAGTTATTTCGTAGGTTCGAATTTGATAACTGAGTATGGGATCTTGGATGAAGTTTAAAGCATTAAATTGTATCGATGATAAATATTTATTGTAAAAGGAAAATATATATACTATGTTAAAAAAAAAAAAAAAAAAAAACGCATCCCGAGTAGCTTGTACTATATTTTTAAAAAATTCTAACAACTCCGCCAATAAGTAAAAATTTATCAAGTCAGCAGAATGTTCTTTGCGAAAAAAAAAAAAAAAAAAACTAAATACGTCCTCTATAACGACTGAAGTATACATATAGTAAAAG
>SEYY01000817.1:16167-36167 GCA_009176605.1 Armadillidium nasatum
TATATATATATATTATATATATATATATATATATATGCTTTAATTGTATATGTCGGTGCGGTGCGGTGCGTGGTGCGCTGATTTCGGTGCGGTGCGGTGCGCTTAGTTTAGCTTTTGGTGCGGTGCGGTGCGGTGCACTGCATTTTGCTTCCGGTGCGGTGCGGTGTGGTGCGCAATGAACGCCAACTGGTGCGGTGCGGTGCACGACGACCTGGTGCGGTGTGGTGCGGTGCGGTGCGGAAAATTCCGGAGCTCGGCCAACCCTAGTAAAAACATACGTTCAAATTATATATATATATATATATATATATATATATATATATATATATATATATATATATATATATATATATATATATATATATATATATATATATATATATATATATATATATATATATATTATATATATACTTTGTTTTGTTTTTTATTACACAGGTCTATTTCTATTTTTTACCATTTTGTCTGCCCTAAATGAAAATATTATTACATTCTTCCATTTTTCCCACGTTGTTTCTTTTTCTTTTATAAATATTTCTTTTCATATATTTTATATTTTTTTAAGTTAAAATACTTTTATTTGCATGTTGTAAATATCAAACACACACACACACGCATAAATATATATATATATATATATATATATATATATATATATATATATATATATTATATATATATATATATATATATATATATATATATATATATATATATATATATATATATATATTATATATATATATATATATATATATATATATAATATATATATATATATATATATATATATATATATATATATATATATATATATATATATATATATATATATATATATATATATATATATATATATATATATATATATATATATATATATATATATATATATATATATATATATATATAGTCAGGAAAAAACAAGCATTCAATATTGTTATTATTATTATTATTTTAATCATTATTATTATTATTATTATTAAATTATTATTATTATTATTATAATAATTATTATTATTATTATTATTATTATTATTATTATTATTATTATTATATTATTATTATTATTATTATTATTATTATTATTATTATTATTATTATTATTATTATTATTATTATTATTATTATTATTATTATTATTATTATTATTATTATTTTTATTATTATTATTATTATTAATTACCGAATACAAAATATTTATATTTGCATAATCTTGTTAGCATTATAAAATCTTATATAAACCTTCATCATTACTTACCCAAAGCATTATAATTATTTGTTTTAAATTATTTTTGTCTTTCTTTAGCTCTGTTTACATCATGGAAACTTTGGTACAAATTTTACCGATCCCAACTCACAGAAATGTCACTGTAAACAAATCACACAGACCGTTGTTCTTTCCTTATCTAAAACATTTTAGTATCTTCTGCAAAAGTCATTAATACCAAAATTTCTTTCGTCCTTCAAAAATATCTCTTACAAATTGAAGTTTTGAAATAGAATGATAAGAAGTCTTTTGTGACTGAACTTCTACTCTATTGAATATTGGTTTTGAAGTCATTCATCAAGATTTCTCTTTACAGAGCCAAATAAAATCCTACGAACATTTTTTCACATCTTTCCTATCTTTTCTTTTATCTTTTTCTTTCGTTCTTTCTTTAGTTTTACTCGAAATCGTTTGTACCTTTTCTATTGTCTAAAATAACAATATACACACACACACACACACACACACACACACACACACATATATATATATATATATATATATATATATATATATATATATATATATATATATATATATATATATATATATATATATATATATATATATATATATATATATATATATATATATATATATATATATATATATATATATACTGAGTGTATAAGCAGGATTTTATAAAGAGGGCAAATCAATAATGAGGAAAGACTCTGGAGTGGTAATTTGGAAGGAAGATGTTTGGAGAGGAGAATTGAGTACATTAGAAGGATAATTAAGAATGACAAACCAGAGAGATTGAACTCCAATTATAATGGATAAAGAAAACACACATAGTGAAGAAATGAGTGAAGTGGATGTTGCTACTTTCATTAAAGTGAAAATTAGAAATATATATATATATATATATATATATATATATATATATATATATATATATATATATATATATATATATATATATATATATATATATATATATATATATATTCAGGCCATACCTCGTGCGTTATTTTCTGCCATTGAATACTACATAACCCCTTTCCTCCAGATTTTTGAATTCACCGCTTTCTCACCATACCTACTTTGTTATTCCTTATCTTCTCTCTCTCTCTCTCTCTCTCTCTCTCTCTCTCTCTCACTTGCACCAACACTCACATGCAGTATCAAAACATTTTTCCTTAAGTTCATCCCTCATAAATCTTCTGTTTTACAAATCGCAAGAAAATTCAAGAAATCTCTCAATAGATCAGGAATTGGCGTCATTCCATATCCTTCAATATATTGACTAAACGGCCTTGCTATAAACCTCCGCTCAATTCTTACGTTTATCTCTTCATTGCTCCATCTTAGTCCTTGGCGGGTAATGTCTTTAAATTTCTTCCTCTTCAAAAGTTGTTAGGACCAAGATTGGAAATCGAAATAACCCACTTATCAGATATTGAAAGATACCATATATATATATATATATATATATATATATATATATATATATATATATATATATATATATATATATATATATATATATATATATATATATATATATATATATATATATATATATATATAGAAAGGCTGGAAGAAGAGGAAAATAGAGATGATTACAAAAGAGGAATAAGAGAGAAATGGAGAGAGGTATTGAGGAGTGAGGTGGAGGATATTGAAGAGGAATGGAATAAATTGAAGATAGCTTTAATGGAGGTTGCGAGAAGTGTGTGTGGGGTGAAGAAAATAGGGAATGGAAGGAGGAAAGGTAGTGAATGGTGGAATGAAGATTTGGAGAATATGGTGAAAAGAAAGAAGGACGCCTTTAACAGATATCTGGGTACAAAGGAGGCACTGGATTGGGAGGAGTATAGGGAGAGGTGTAGGGAGGTGAAAAGAGAGGTCAAGAGGGCAAAAAGAAGAGTAGAAGAAGAGTGGGCCAGAAAGTTAGCAGTAAATTTTAAGGAAAGAAATAAAATGTTTTGGAAAGAGGTAAATAGGGTGAGGAAAGGAGGGGAAGAGAGGGGAGAGGGAGTGAAAGGGGAAGATAAAGAAATATTACTGGGAGAGAAGGATGTTGGAGAAAGATGGAAAATGTATTTTAGTGAATTGTTGAACGAAGGGATAGAGATTTAGTAATGGGGGAGGGGTAGAAAATGATGGAGAAGCAGTTATCGAGGATCAGGAGATAAATATTAGTAAAGAGGAGGTGGAAGTAGCGGTGAGAAAGGTAAAGAAAGGAAAATCTGCAGGAATGGATGGTATATACGGAGAGATGATAAAAGAAGGACCTAGAGAGTTGATTGACTGGTTGGTGAGATTGTTTAATGTGTGTTGGAGAGAAGGGAGAGTGCCTCAGGAGTGGCAGGACTCCTGCATTGTACACATATACAAAGGAAAAGGTGATAAGATGGTGTGTAAAAATTATAGGGGGATTAGTCTGCTGAGCGTGATTGGAAAGATTTATGCGAAGGTGTTAGTGAGGAGAATGAAAGAATTGACAAGTGAGGGAATGGGTGAGGAACAATTGGGTTTTAGGGAGGGTAGGGGATGTGTGGAACAGGTATTCACACTGAGATTGATTACAGAGAAATTGCGTGAAAAAAATAAAATGGGGTATGTATGTTTTCTGGATTTAGAAAAAGCATATGATAGAGTATGCAGGAGAAAGTTATTCGAAATATTAATGGAAAGGGGGTTGAAAGGGAAATTACTGAAGGGGGTGAAAGCTTTTTATGCGAATTGTAGATAGATCAAGAGTGAGGGTGAAGAGAGAACTTTCAGACTGGTTTAGCATAGGAGTGGGATTGAGACAGGGGTGTGTTATGTCGCCATGGCTATTTAATCTATTGATGGATGGTGTAGTTAGGGAAATGGAGAGAGAAGGGAAGGGTATTAGGTTGAGTAATATGGAGGGTGAATGGGATGTGAATGTTTTACTTTTTGCAGATGATGCGGTGTTGGTGGCAGAATCTAAAGAAAAGTTGAGAATACTTGTGAGAGAGTTTGAGGGGAAATGTGCAAATATGAGATTGAAAGTCAATCCAGGGAAGAGTAAGGTTATGAGGATTGGAGGTGGGGATGAAGAGGTGTGGAGGGAGGAATGGGGAGGTGTAGAAGTGGGGGGAAGGAAACTTGAGGAGGTGAATGAATTCAAATATCTAGGAATGTTGGTGGAAGGTAAGGGTGGGACGGAAAAAGAAATAAAGAATAGAGTGGTAGAGGGAATGAGAGTGTTGGGGGTCTAAGAGAAGTATGGAAGAAATGAAAAATTTCAAAAGAAATAAAGATAAGAATGTTTGAATGTATGTGTTTACCTTCAGTAATGTATGGGTGTGAAACATGGATGCTAAGTGCTCTAGCGAGGAAAAGTTTGAATGTCTTTGAGATGAAAGGTTTGAGAGCGATATGTAAATTGAGAAGGATTGATAGGATTAGAAATGAAAGAATAAGGGAAATGTGTAAATGGAAGAGGGGTATAGTTGATAGAGCGGAGGAGGGTGTGCTAAAATGGTTTGGACATATGTGTAGAATGAATGAGGACAGAATGGTGGGCAAGGTACTTAGATCCGAGGTGGATGGTGGTAGGGGGAGGGGAAGGCCAAAGTGGAGATGGATGGATGGAGTGAGAGAGATTTTGGGTGGAAGGAATTTGAGTTAAGAAGAAGGTAGAAGACTTGCGGAGGACAGAGTGAGGTGGAGGGCGGTGGTGAAAGGGGTTAAAAGGTAAAAATGGGTATGATTGTAATAAAATTGTGGTGGGCACCACCCCACGCAAGTGGGAAAGGTGATAGTGAAATGAGTAAAATATATATATATATATATATATATATATATATATATATATATATATATATATATATATATATATATATATATATATATATATATTATGGTTCTCCGTCTCTCCTGTTGCCAACGTATTCATCCTTGGCCTACACATAAACAAAAAAAAAAAAAACCTCAAATCACAATGGTTGCTAGGACTGCCTCAAAGAAGAAGAGAGTTCTATTTAGGTTGCGAGAATTTTTCCCTTCTTATCAGTTACTACAATTATACAAAAACCTCATCCGCCCTTGCATAAAATACTTATCTCATATCTAGGGTGGCACAGGTTTCACCCATCTTATGAATAGGGTTGGAGTCAGATGCTAAAAGATATAAACCGTTCTGCTCTTTCTAGTTCACTTGACCCTTTATCTCTGTGACGCGACTTTGGTGCCTTATCTCTTTTCTATAGGTACTACAGCAACAAATGCTCAAGGGAACTGTCCACTAGTACACCTCCACCTTTACGGAGTCCTCGTAGCACAAGGGGTGCATTGTCTGCACATAAATTTTGAGTGAACATAGGCATCTGCAGGTTTGTCCGCTGTGGTGCCTCCTTCTTACCAGCTGTTTTGGGATACTCTTTCCTATCTTCTGTGTTTCCTGATGAATTTAATCTCAATTTCTTCATACCCACGTCTGTGTTCACCTAAGAAATTTGCGTTAGGTGGTACTTGTAGGTTTTATTTTATTTTATAGATCAAATACCCCCTTTTCAAATAGGGCGTTGCCCGTGAGCTGTGGTGATATATATATATATATATATATATATATATATATATATATATATATATATATATATATATATATATATATATATATATATATATATATATATATATATATATTATATATATATTATATATATATATATATTATATATAATTTATTACATATATTAACTAAGTATTATTATTATTATTATTATTATTATTATTATTATTATTATTATCACTCAGTTGTTAACTAGTATATTTATTAACATTCTTTTATACTTGAATCCTTCGTTGTTGGTATAAATTGCAATTATTTAGCATAAATATTCAGAAATATTTTAATTTATATACGATCTACATTGACAAAAATCTTACATTAACCTATCAAATTTAAATTAAACTTTAATCCTATTTATTCATCGTGCAATTATTATCATTATATTTTTTAAAACTATTAAAATAAACTTACATAATTGCATCATCTATCGTAATTAAAAGAATGATATCAATCACTGTCCGAATTTATTACAAATAAATAAGAAAATTTGGAATAAAAGTTCACAAAATTTCATTTATCTTTATTTTTCCTACGTACGAAGAACATAAGAGATTAATTACCTAACACTAAACTAAAAATTTTTCATGTTCAAACTATTTCGCTACAACCATAATTCGAATTTTATATTATATCAGCTTAATTAAGGTCTCCATACACAACCTCTATTATTATCAGACTATGGTTAATCGAAGCACCACTGCGATGATATTCGGGGCATTATGCGATGATTTGTCGGTGTGCATTGCAACAGAAAAGGTGTTGAATTGCGCAGATATTTGCTGTGTTCGTCAGACCCTACCTTGCAGGAACTTAACAATCTGTGGTCTGAAGTTTTGTAGATCTCTTTTGTTTTTTTAATCTTGATTTTTTTCTATTCAGAAAATTCTTTCTGAAATTTGTGTAATGAATTTTGGAAGTGTTTCGTTTAATTTACATGACAGACCAATTTGCACAAATAAAAAAAAAAAAATTTATTTATATAAGAAATAGTTTTTAAAATTTTAAGCTTAATTTAAATTAAAAACTTTTGACATCTTTAAAATAACATAGCAATATCAGACCTTAGTATTCTTTCTTATAATAATAATAATAATAATAATAATAATAATAATAATAATGATATATATAATATATATATATATATATAATATATATATATATATATATATATATATATATATATATATATATATATATATATATATATATATATATATATGGCATTATTCAAGATCATTATCCTCAAATACCGATATTTGTAAATATCGATATTTGATTTGATATATCGGGATCGCCCCTATCTCTTCAGTCTCTTCCCGCGTATTTTTATGAGTCTAATTCCCAGAATTTGAACTTGCTTTAAATTCGCGAGTGCGTAGATAATTGTAACAAAAATGTAAAATATACATATATTTGGTGTAATATGGCAGTATGCTACGATCCTATGGCCACTTACCAGCTATCGGTTAGGCCACAATCCAACGGCATCTTCGGTCGTCAGGTTAAATAAGTCGAAAGGAGTTCGTTAAAAAAAAAACCTTACTAATAATAAAAATAATAAGGACAGATTTTTCATCAATCGATACTTCATAAAAAAAAATCGTTTGAACATGAGGATACTGATCTTGAATAATACCTATATATATATATATATATATATATATATATATATATATATATATATATATATATATATATATATATATATATATATATATATATATATATATATATATATATATATATATATATATATATATATATATAATATATATATATATATATACCTCTGGTGGGCAAAGGCCAGAGGCCTACCAAATTTCCACCAGAGAAAGGAACAAATCTGGATCCTGGTCATATTAAAGACCTACATGTCCCGGTACACGGAGTTTGAAGGTTTGTAAGTCGTCATAGGAAATTTGGAAAATAGATGAGGGAAGTATGTTCCAGACTTTACCTGAAGAATACATGTAAGATTGAGTATAGCGATTAAGTCTGGGGTCAAAGAGTTGGACAGAGAAAGGATGAGATTGTGTAGAAAGACGTGGTACACGAACTCTTCTCAAAGGAGGAGGTACATATACGTCACGAGAGAGTTCGGAAGAGCAGTACCCGTTGGAATAGCGATAGTATAGAGAAAGTGAAGCAACAATTCGACGGGCAGAAAGAGACTGGAGAGAATTTGTGAGAGTAGGAGAGTTGATAAGACGAAAAGGCCTAGACTCCACCATTTCAAGGAGAGCTGTATGAGTGGAACCACCCAAGATGTGTGAGGTGTACTCTACACAGGGGAGAACAACACCCCAATAAAGAGCAATAAACTGGGGTTTTGTGAAGAAGTTCTGAAGGCGTCCTCAGAACACCTAACCTCTTTGAAGCTTGTTTAGAGAGAGAAATAATACGATCTTTCCAAGAAAGATGACGAGAAAAAGAAGCACCAAATATATTAAAGGGGGATGAAGGTTTGAGTTGTGTGTTTTTGAAGAAGATATCATAGTTGTGTGAAAGATTATGTCGAGTTGAGAGATGGAGGAGTTGAGTTTTTGAGGCATTGAAAACGACTATGTTCTCTCTGCCCCAATTTGAAATGCGAAATCAAATCAAAGGTTTGTGCCAGACTCTATCGAAAGCTTTCGATATGTCCAGCGCAAAAGCAAATGAATCACCGAAATGCCGAAGAGCGGAGGACCAAGAGTCAGAGAGAAATGAAAGGAGATCACCAGTAGAGCGTTTTTTACGAAAGCCATACTGGCGATCAGAGATAAGATTAGAAGAATTGAGATATTTCCAAATCTTCCTGGTGCTTTGTTCTTTTACGATGATGAAAAAATATTTAGATCGGAAAGGTTGTTATTTTATTGTTAATTTTATTATTAATTTAAAAATAGGTATTTTTTTTAATTTTTTGCTCTTCACCGCGAGTGATTTTGCAAAAGAAAATTTAAAATTAATTTATTTCACTCAAATTCTCGATTTAATGTGAAAGGTGTGGATCGCTGAAAAGGAATTGTGAATATAATTTCTGGTTTGATAAAAATATTTTAAATGAAACAGATGCAGTGAGATTATGTGAGAAATACAAAATTATTCCAGATTTCAAATTATGTCATGATAATTACTCCATGCTGCTTACAGTAACTAATTAAGGTCGTCATTGTTTTTGGCAATGGTTAGGCAACGTTAGGTTATGTTAGTTTTAGTTAGGTTAGGTTAGGTTAGGTTTAGCTATATATATATATATATATATATATATATATATATATATATATATATATATATATATATATATATATATATATATATATATATATATATATATTATATATATATATATATATATATATATATTTTATATAATAAATAAAAAAAGAAGCTCAAAAATATTATATATGCGTTTCTTTCTATCATTAAAAATTATTATTTTCATTTTTAACTTTTAAGTAAAGACAGGCGGAGAAACCTTTCCGATCTAAATATTTTATTCATCATTGTAAAAGAACAAAGGTCCATCTTCCTGTTAAGGATAGATTCGAAAACTTTAGAAGGAACGGAGGATAAAAAATTGGACGGTAGTTGGAGGGTTGAGAGAGAGTCCCCCTTCTTCGGCACAGGCTGAATGAGCGCAGGTTTCCAGCAAGAAGGGAAGGTTGAAGTAGAAAGACATAGACGAAATAGTTTACTACTACTACTACTACTAATAATAAATAATAATAATAGTTTACCAATAATATATATATATATATATATATATATATATATATATATATATATATATATATATATATATATATATATATATATAATATATATATATATATATATATATATATATATATATATATATATATATATATATATATATATGGACAAAATTAAAGATTGTCATGGAATTTAGTGTTAGGCGGCGATTAGCATTAAGTTTTGTTGTGTTTTTATTGTGATTCAGTTGGAATACACAGATGAATTTATACGCAGATGAAATAAAAATCTTAATTAGTAATCAATTTACAGTACAAACTATGTTTATTCCTTTTGCATACTACTTAAACTACAATAGAGCCATTCTCTCTCTCTTAGTGCTTACCAAGATTCAAAGGATTCCGTAAGCACGTGAGTGTGCAAATTGCATTGTTAGTGTATTCATTTGGTCTACAATGTCTTAAGAATGGACAATCGTATGCCAAGAGAAGAGTAACTTCCTATCAGAGCGAACACATTATTGGAAATAGACTTCTCCCAGAGTATCGGATCCTCAGCCAGTTCAGGAAACTGACGGCAACCGTAAAAAACAAATTTCATGTACATAGGAGGACCACTTCTGTGAAGAATGAAAAGTTTCTCTAGTTTTTTTCTTCATTATTATTAAAAAAAAAAATTATTATTATTAATGAAAAAAAAATTGTGGCAAAAAATTATTTCAATAATTTTTGGAAAGTAATTTAAAAAAAAAAAAAAATTTGGGAATATTGAACTTGAAAACTGGACAATGACGCGGTGGAATAACATATTTTTCACTGAGTATCGATTTCACTCTCTCCAAGAGTCCCTATGGAGGCGGTTCTTTGATGTTGTGGGATAATTATAATAAGAAGACGCACGAAATTGCATGCACCGTACAGGAAGAAAGGAATGCGGACGATATCCTTTAGGAATATGCAGCGCATTTTTCGTTTTCCATTGTTGGCATATTCTTATTACACCATTACTACATGACAATGCCGAATCTCAGGGTGATCCACTCATACCTCAAAGAAATGAAAATCCAACTCAACTCATATTTTCGAAAAGTCCGGACTTAATTTCCATAGGACATGCTTGGAATGTGTTGGGGAGGCGTGTCAGAGCCGGCTACTATTACATCTCAACTCAAATTACGTGACAGAGAAGTGAGACAGTATCTTGCAAGAAAGCATCATCAGGATCGTATCATCTAGCCGCAAAGGTTGGAGAAAAAACGGAGGGGAAGAAAAAGCACTTTCCACTATTAATTATATGTTTTGTTACTTTGTTATGTTATTTCTTCTAGTTTTTTAGTGTTACGTTATAGCGTGAATTTTTCATCTTCGTTTTTTCCTCAATTATTATATTTGCTCCTCACAAATTTTTTTTGACACATGCAAGACACATCTTCGGTAGGTAAATAATATTCTACCATATATGGCAACAGAATAATATATATATATATATATATATATATATATATATATATATATATATATATATATATATATATATATATATATATATATATATATATATATATATAAAAATATATATATATATCGTCCAATTTCTTTACCTCCGTTCTTTCTAAAATTTTCGAATCTATCCTCAACAGGAAGATTTGGAAACATCTCAATTCTTCTTATCTTATCTCTGATCGCCAGTATGGTTTTCGTAAAAAACGTTCTGGTGGTGATCCTCTTTCCCTACTTTCTGACTCTTGGTCCTCCGCTCCCCGGGGTTTCGGTGAATCTTTCGCTGTGGCGCTAGACATATCGAAAGCCTTCGATAGAGTCTGGCACAAAGTTTTGATTTCTAAACTTCCCTCTTTCGGAATCTATCCTTCTCTCTGTGACCTTCTCTCTAATTTCCTTTCCGGCCGTTCTATAGGAGCTATTGTAGACGGCCACCGTTCATCCTATAAATCTATAAATAGTGGTGTTACTCAAGGATCTGTTCTATCCCCAACTCTTTTTCTAATTTTCATCAATGATCTTCTCTCCATTACTTCGTCTCCTATACACTCCTATGCCGATGACTCCACCCTTCATTATTCTTTTCAGTTTGAAAGACGTCTCACCCAACAGCAGTTGATAGATTCAAGAAGGATGGCCTTGGAACAACTGACCTCTGATCTTTCTCATATTTCAAATTGGGGCAGAGAAAACATGGGCGTTTTCAATGCCACAAAAATTTAATTCCTCCATCTTTCTACTCGTCACAATCTTCCACACAACTATGACATCTTCTTCGAAAACTCCCAACTCAAACCTTCATCTGTTCTCAATATTCTCGGTGTTTCTTTTTCTCGTGATCTTTCTTGGAAAGATCACATTACTTCTCTTTCTAAACAAGCTTCTAAGAGGTTGGGTGTTCTGAGGCGCCTTCCTAGTTTTTTTACACCACCCCAGTTGCTTGCTCTGTATAGGGGTGTTGTTCGCCCCTGTTTGGAGTACGCCTTGCATATCTGGGGGGGTTCCACACATACAGCTCTTCTTGAAAAGGTGGAGTCTAGGGCTTTTCGTCTTATCAACTCTCCCGCTCTTACTAACTCTCTCCAATCTCTTTCTTTCCGTCGAATTGTTGCGTCACTCTCTCTATACTATCGCTATTACAACGGACATTGCTCTTCTGAACTCTCACGTCGCATACCTCCTCCATTGAAAGGGCTCGTGCGACACGACTTTCTACACAGTCTCATCCTTTCTCTATCCAACTCTCCGACCCCAAACTTAACCGCTATGCTCACTCTTACATGTGCTCTACTGGTAAAGTCTGGAACACACTCCCTTTATCTGTTTTCCCAACTTCCTTTGACTTGCACACTTTTAAACGCTGTGATCGAGTCACGCCGGCCATTAGCGACCCGATTTCCAAATTTCCTCAACTCGCTGGTAAATATTGGTGGGCTTTTGGCCTTTGCCCACCAGAGGAGACAAAAATATATATATATATATATTATATATATATATATATATATATATATATATAATATATATATATATATATATATATATATATATATATATATATATATATATATATATATATATATATATATATATTATATATATATATTATATATATATATATAATATATAATATATATATAATTCCTCTTATATGTTTGCTAAGCAAAACCTTAATGACGGTGGAAAGTTTTGCGAAAGCGAATGAAATACAAATTGATTCGTAACAGATTGTGTTGCCACATTTCCACAGAAATGAGATAATTACACTAATATAAACATTAAATACTTTTCCTTCAGTTTTCGAAACCTTAAATATCATATATTCTAAAATTATTTGTAGAGAGTGTTGTCAAAAAATTTAACTTACGTTTGTTATTATAACATATGCTATTATATAAATATGTATTAATGTACAATATACAAAGTCATAAACATGAATACAAAATAGGTATTATTATCCTCGAATTAAAGAGTTGTAATAAAATGAAACTTTTTTCAAAGTGAGAGAAAAAAGATTTCGAATATTTGTGACCGTTATTAATATGTTAGAAGTTTACCAGTTTCAAAAATGATTTATTTCTCTAGGATACAAAAACATATTATTCATTAATATCATAAAAACTCATTGCAGTGATATTTCATTTTTTTCCTTGTTGTATAATATTTTGTTTTTAATTGTTTGTTGTATGTGTATGTTTACTGTCCATTTTCTTGTAAAATAGATAATATATCTTTTTTATCTTTTCAATTTAGCTAAAGCCTTTGTAAGAACAAGAGAAATACAAACATCGTATTCTATTGTATTAAAATTTATAAAATCGTTCCTCTTACTCTTTTTGACTCATTGACTTCTCTCATTGAATAAAGGATAAATAAAAACCATTCTATTATTATTTTTTAATGTCCTTCATGTGTTTCCGAATTAATTTTCAATTTCAAGTCCTTCTCTATTCATTTCAATAATTTCAATATATATATATATATATATATAATATATATATATATATATATATATATTATATATATATATATATATATATATATATATATATAATATATATATATATATATATATAATATATATTGCGGTTGATTAAAAGCAAAATATTTTCCAAATTCAACAGAAATTGTGGCAGAAAAATTTTTTAATAATTTTTGGAAAGTAATTTATTTAAATGTTCCAAAAATTTGTTTTTCTTTAATTTCAAAATAATAATAATAATAATAATAATAATAATAATAATAATAATAATAATAATAATAATAATAATAATAATAATAATAATATAATAAATAATAATAATAATAATAATAATAATAATAATAATAATAATAATAATAATAATAATAATAATAATAATAATAATAATAATAATAATAATAATAATAATAATAATAATAATAATAAAATAATAATAATAATAATAATAAAGTAAAAAAAAAAAATTAAGAAATGTTAGAAAAAAAGAAAAACAGTATTTTGATTGACTATTCCTATGTTGGCAATTTGAATTATGATCGTATAAGCTGCAATATTTACAAATGCAAAATTCGAAATTATTTCCTTTATATAAAGCAAAAGAAAAAATTTAATCTTAAGCTGTAAAAAGAATAATGAAATAAATGTTTAAAATATTGTGAAAAAGTTATAAAAATCTTTATCAATCCTTTATCAAAATAAAAATCCTATTTTAATATTATAAATACGATAAAAGAAAAGAGAATGGAGATGGAGAGGGGGGTGGGGGGAGAGGGAAGAGAGGACCAAAGAAAAAGTTTAAAGTGTTTGGTTAAAGTTTTAATGATTTTATGAATAAAGATCACAGAATTTTAAATTCTTCCTCGAGAAATATTTTGAAGAATTGGAATTCTGGAACAACACAGTATCTTTAGTGTGATTAATGATCAATATTAATGAATTCTCTTGTGTGGCAAATTCTGACGATGGCACAAAAGAATAAACTTGCTTTCAAAAACTCTTATTTAAATTTGCTTGCTTGTTTAACCTACATAAACGACAATACAGTTCAGTCATTTGCATTATTAATCTTTGCAAGAAGCAAAATACGACAATGAAATGTTTTCTCTCATTCCAAAATAGCAATCAGAACAATAGTCTTAGAAAAGAAACATAAGAAATATTGGGGAAGATTTATTTTCCACATTTTCCTTTCTTGGAAACTAAGGTCAATATATATATATATATATATATATATATATATATATATATATATATATATATATATATATATATATATATATATATATATATATATATATATATATATATATATATATATATATATATATATATATATATATAGTGGGGAGGGAGAGATTGGAATGGGTTAATTCTTTTAAATATCTGGGAGTGAATTTTGAGGGGGGAGATGTTTGTGAGAGAGATGAAGTAGGGTATAGATTACTACTTTGCTGGTTTCTCCTTGCCTAAGTTTAGGATTTGATCATTAAAAATTATTTTCAGAAATATCTTATCCTGAATGATGTAAAACCTACTAAGCAATCAGGATAAAATGAGAATACACTTTTCTGCCAACTTTTCCTGTGCATGTTTTAATCTTCTTTCTGATTTCGTTATTGTGCTAATCTTTGCTAGTGCTTTCAACATTTGAAATTTCAGTCCATTCATGCCCTAATTTTCTTACTGATAATTAGAGTTTTGCTGTAACAAGAAATTGATTTTAATTTATCAAATTATAAATTATAGTTTATCTTGAATATAAACAAAAAAATTATATGCAATTGCAATTAACATTTTCTTCGTTTTTTTCAGGTTTTAGATGAAAAACACGAAAGAACCGAGGCCCAGTGGGCTTTTTTTACAACCCTACTAAATGAAGTTATTTGAGAAGAGAAAAGACAACTTCTTCATTCTTTGGAGGTGCCGCACTTCGAGTACCTTTTTGACGGTTATAAACTTCTTTGCTTTTTATTCGCTTATTTCCAAACATAATTGAAATAGGCCTGTTTCTGCTCTTATGTTTCTTGTTGAAATTTTCTATTGCTATTGTGCAAATTATATATATATATATATATATATATATATATATATATATATATATATATATATATATATATATATATATATATATATATATATATATATATATATATATATATATATATATATATATATATATATATTAATAAAACAAATTCTATTTAATATAATATTATTTATGGATATTTATTTCACTTTCCACCTTTCCCACTCTCATGGGGTGGTGCATCTTTTACCTAGTATTGAATCACATAATTTTTCAGCTAGAGTTCAACACTTAACCACTTTACCACATCAGCTGCAATATATATATATATATATAAATATATATATATATATATATATATATATATATATATATATATATATATATATATATATATATATATATATATATATATATATATATATATATATATATATATATATATATATATATATATATATATATATATATTATATATATCTCTGGTGGGCAAAGGTCAGTAGGCATTCCAAATTTCACCAGAGATGGAGAAAATTCCCGAACCAGGGTCAAATTAAAGGTTGACATTTCCTGATTCAGAATTTGAAAGTGTGTAAGTTATGGAGAGTTGGAGAGAAAGTTAAGGAAGCATGTCTTTGATTTATCATTGGAGTATGTGTAAGACTGTGCATAACTGTTAAATCTAGTTCAAAAAGTTAGACAGAATAAAGATGAGTATGTGCATAAAGGAGTGTCCCAGTAGCCTTCATCAAAGGAAGAGGAATGCGACGGAAGAAGTCAGAAGAGCAGGATCCCCTTTAAAAATGTAAGTACAGAGAGAAATTTTATTCAGGAACTTACCAAAGATAAAAAGCCGAAGGCTTGAATGGACCTTGCAGCATGCATACCCAGAACGAAGGAGAGAAAACAAAGAAAAATATTTCAAAACAAGAAGGACGTAAACAGCACAAAAGCCAAAAAATCATACATTCACATACCTGAAAACACACACTCACTATATGTAATATGGCAAGAAATGTCAAAAAGGAAGATTCCTCAGCCAGGTGGGAATGGATTACTGATTACACAATCACCGAACCGGAAAATATTAGGTAAATTTCCTCCTAGAGATTATCTCCTTCAATGCATTGTAAAAAATTGTCCTAACGAAAAAATGAGAATATCAAAACGAATTCTTTCAATTATTTTGCTTAGTAAAATAAATTGATGAAATTACTTTTTTCCTTAAGAAATATATTATATGCTTTTGAAATTTTTTTTGTGACATTCGTCGAACATTTTCTGTAGTTTATCATAATTTAAAACTATAATTTAATGAGTGAAAATTAAATGGGACAAGACCCAGATATGCTAGTAGCAGCTAAAGAGTAGACAATAGTGAAGTCAGCTGTAAGGGAAATAAGAATGGAAAGTGGAGGGGTTGGGATATTTTGCCACCAGAGTTATAAATAAAGTGGAAGACGATAAGATGAAATGGCTATATACATTTTATCTACAAGAAGGACATTGTAACTGTTGAAAGAGATAGGAATGTTTGGTGGTGATTTTGAGAGATAGACCTAAAAACAGCTTCTTTATAAAGGAATTAATTCCTCGCAGCAGAAGCCGATTAACATGTAAATCCTTTTCAGTTCAACAAGAATGGAATAAAAGAGTGCAGTATTGATTCATAGGCACATAAGTGGATAGAGATGGAAGAACAGATTAGTGGGTCGTTATTTTGAAGTAGAAATAAGGTGACGGTAAATAGAACCCATTGGAATACCTCTATGAACTGGGAAGAAAGATATCATTTCACCACCAACTGCTGATCTCGAATGAAAGCTTTTTAAGAGTAAGTAAAATTATTATTATTATTATTATATTATTATTATTATTATTATTATTATTATTATTATTATTATTATTATTATTATTATTATGATTATTATTATTATTATCATTATTATTATTATTATTATTATTATTAAGGCAAGAGCATAACTACAAACTTACCTTCTGACGGCTGCGAGACGAGGATCATGGACACAAATGCAAGGGCGGCCAACCGTATGAACCTAAACTTCTTGATGTTTCCGCCGTAAAGTTTCCTCACCTGAATGGACGTGGACAAGCGTCTATTTTTCTTGCTTGACAATTTTATTAAAATCGTTTTTGGTATTAGAGTCATTTTAATTATCTTAATGCGTTCAAGAATTTGTACTTTTGGGGAAAAGCTTTAAAAAATTATATTTTAAATTCATATGATGACTATTTTCGCGTTTATGTACTCATTTTGGGCAGAAAATTGTTTAACAAACTAATCTTCTATAAAAAAATTATTTAAGATTGTGATTTATTTGCCATTTTTATTATTTTCTTATTTTAATTAAATTATTAAAAGCCATGTTGCACTTTTTTCGAAAACAAAAATTAAAACCTGTGAAAATTAAATTTTCTTTTATTTAGAATGTTTTTATTATTTGTTATAAAAGATAACGGAATAGAAAAAACATATAAATTTTATGCAGTTTCAACTTACAAATAAGGAGAGAGGAACATGATAAAGCTAATTGCCAAAACAAAAGGTAAACACAAAAAGTGAAAAGAAGAAAAAGAAAAAAAAATGAAAATTTCCTAATTATGTGAATTTTCAAGAGGTATTTTGCTAATGGTGACTTAAACTTTTTTTTTTTTTTTTTTTTTTTTTTTAACGAAGATTAATTTGCAAGATTAGCAGTAGTTACTGTGATATATATATATATATATATATATATATATATATATATATATATATATATATATATAATATATATATATATATATATATATATATTATATATATATATATATATATATATATATATATATATATATATATATATATATATATATATATATATATATATATATAATATATATATATATATTATATATATATAATATATATATATATATATATATATATATATATATATATATATATATATATATATATATATATATATATATATATATCCTCTCTCAGGAGGCCTTTTTCAGCCTATCAGTCGGATCAGAATCTTCGTCCATCGACCTCTGCCCTGCGGCATCCGTCTATCCATAAGTATTTGCATCGAAGGGAGTTCTTGTTTTCTCAGAGAGTCCTCCTCCGAATCCCTTCACCTCTTCCTCGGTCTCCCCTCTGCCTGACCACCTCAGGCATCCAACTCCATCTCGTCTTTGCCTCTATCTCCTCTTTGCATCCGTTCCAGGTGGCCCCACCATCTCAGCCTAGCGGCATCCACCCTATGCATGACAGACCTCACACCAACACTCTCTCTCACCCTATCATTTCTTATTTTATCTCTTCTGGTTTTCCCACCTCTCAGCACCTTCATTTCTGCTGCTCGTATCCTCCCCTCCTCTCTCCCTGTAATACTCCAAGTCTCCGATTCTTTCAACAGGATGGGCAGCAAGATGCTCTCATGTATAATCCATATATATATATATATATATAATATATATATATATATATATATATATATATATATATATATATATATATATATATATATTAATATATTTATATATATATATATATATATTAAAAATATATAAAATAAAAAAAAAAAAAAAAAAAAAAAAAAAAAAGTTGTAAAAAAAAAAAAAAAAAAAAAATTGTTCTGAAGAAAATATGAAGACCCAGAATTCCGTATTTATAACATTTATTTATGGAAAGCCTTGTCAACAGTATCAATTCTAACCAACTTTTATTAAACTTACATATGCTTGAAATGATTTATCTTTTAAAGAGTGGAAAAACAGAAATGGGCCTGAAAAAAGTTAAAAAGTCTCAAAACGTTCACACTTTTAGGTCATTTCCTATTCGAGGAGGGGAACTTTTAGAAAGATTCTTCCTAAAGTCAGCGTGAGGAATCGAACCAGCACTTTCGAGCATGTAAATCCATCATTATGTCACGATAACATCATATGCAGTATAAGCGACATACACAAATAATTAGAAAATGGCGCTTATTTTCAATTAAAGATAATGTTTTCCTTTCATATTTTAAATATAAATAACACTAGAAAGAAAGCCTCTAAGGGTACAAAGCGTCCACCTTATGCAACTCCCAAAAAGACTGAAATGTTCATTTAACAAGAGTTGAACCCATTTATTCTTTAATAAAAGATACTCGTTTTTACTATTAAAAAATTGCTAAATGTCTTTTGTCATTGTAGCCCATTCATAAGAACAGACGTAAAACTCTGGTCTTTTTTTCATCTGTTTTGTCGCCTTTTACCTCCTATTTGAAGTTAAGTTCGGAATTTAATTTCCAAATAGTTTTTAAAATAAGTTGTTACTTTAATTTGACTATTACAGCTATAATAGATCTCAAAAAGTTAAAATTAAATTATTTTTATTAATGCATATCATTTAAGTTTGAAATTTATAAAACTCTTTAATTTAAATTACCTAGTAGGTGTAGCTAATCAATTTAGGCCTTATTCTT
>SEYY01000817.1:38667-76167 GCA_009176605.1 Armadillidium nasatum
TAATTAAAGAGAGTGTGAAATTATATTTATACATATATATAACATTTGGTTGTTAAAAAGGATTGGGATTTCGTCGCAGTCAGGATAATTGAAGAATTATTCTTCGCATGGTTTAAAAAGGCTGGAACCTTTTTTAACCAGGATTTTCGTCCTTGTACGGTTGCAGGAACATTATGTTTCTTTAGCCGACGCCACCCTGCATCTTGCGGGATATGGTGTATTGAATAAAAAAAAAAAAAAAAAAAAAAAAAAAAAAAAAAAATAAAAAAATATATATATATATATATATATATATATATATATATATATATATATATATATATATATATATATATATATATATATATATATATATATATATATATATATATATATATATAATATATATATACTTCTCTTTGGTATTTGAAATTTTTCATAAAAGTCATTGTCATTTATTAGAAGGTTCTAAAACTGTTGAGCAAATATAATTTCTTCGTTGAATTGACCTTCGAATTTATTGATAACAATGGTCCAAATCTAGCAATGAAAATACAAATTTAACATACACGTAAATTAAAATTTCATCTTCATTTTACGAATTTAGTTTTTGATCAGAAAGGAGGAATTATTTCTTATGATGTAATATTATTTAAAAGAATGTTAAAATTGAATCCTCCCTAACTTTGTGCAGTTTCACAATGTTTTTGGTGCTTAGTTTTAACACTCGTGGAGTGAGAGTACGTTCATTACCTCTCCGAAAAAGAAATTAATGGATATACATAATTGATCCTAATTGTTAATGAATATATGTCAGATGAATCAGATTAAGGTGCAAAAGAACGTTGTGAAGTAAAATGAAGCCTAAGATGTAGGAATGGCATACCATTCTTTGTCCGTTTTTGGCTTTAATGGCGTCTAATGACATCCGAGTAGTAGAAGAACTATACCTTTCTTTTATTGCATACTTACTGATATTAAATTTTAGCAGCAGGTGTTAATATATAGGTTTGTCGATGTTGAAAAGTTTTGTATATTATACTTTGGCAATAGTTTACTTTTACAGGGTGTTGCAAAATTAGAGGTATAAAATTTAACAGTGTTTATGGAAATATTAAATTGGCACATATCATATTATACATATATGAATGCAAATATTTAGTTTAAAAGATATAGCTTGTTTGAGTTTTAAAGAAAGTTCTCAATCGTTCCAGTATACGTGGTTAGCAAGATAAGTTCTGATACACAGTGTGAGCAAATGTCATTTGTAATTGTGGCTCATAACCGTCTACATGGATAGTCTAACAAATGTGGAAATAACTGATATGCACCTAGCATATAGCTATGTAAATTGAAATGGAAAACGTGCAACAAGTATATACCGAGACCGATCCTTATGTTCCCAGTCCTCAAAGGTTCACAAAACTGCATCGACGATTGAGTGTATCAAGAATATTCGCAGCTAATAGAGTAGATGTCCGTCACCCATGGAGGATACGTCTGCGTTTACCGTCTATGATTTGGTAAATCTTGTACTTTCCAGATTATAATTGCTTGAAACATTATCAATTCTCCTATTAACTCCACTTTCTTACCTTACTTTACTTACAAACACCTTTCATTGGTGCACACCGGCTTTTGGTATATGAATATAGTTTTCCCTATTTTGAGTGAGCTTTGAACGGCCCCTAGTCCTTTATATATATATATATATATATATATATATATATATATATATATATATATATATATATATATATATATATATATATATATATATATATTTTTTTTTACACATCACCACCACTCATGTGCAAAGCTCTATTCAAGGAGGGGGTGTTAGAAGAATAAAAATAAAGTGAAAGAGTACAGAAAACAAAAAATAAAAACCACCCCTTCAGTACCTCCCAAAGACAAATTTTTTAGGTGAGAGCAGACGTTGAATTTAAAGAAACTGAGATTAAATTCGAAAGAAAACACAGAAGATGGGAGAGAGTTCCACGGAGTTGCCTATGTCTACGCAAAATTGATGGTAGAAAATGCACCCCTTGTGCTACGAGGATGACGTAAAGGTGGAGGTATATAAGTGGATAGTTCTCTTCAGCATTTGCCGCTGCAGTACACATAGAAAAGAGACAAGGCACCAACGTCACGTCTCAAAGATAAAGAGTCAAAAGAATTAGAAAGAGCGGAACAGTTTATAAGTCTTTTGGCCTTTGACTTAACCTTATCCAAAATACGGGTGAAATCTGAGCCACCCCAGATATGAAAGCAGTACTCCATACATGGGCGGATGAGATCCTTGTATAATTGGAGTAACTGCGAAGAAGGAAAAAGTTCTCGCAGCCTAAACAGAACTCCCAGCTTCTTTGAAGCAGCCCTAGCAATCATTGTTATGAGAGGTTTCCAAGACATTTTTTTTGTTTATGTAAAGGCTAAGAATATTTGTATTGTCAACAGGAGAGACAAGAGAACCATCGAAAGAAATAGGAAAGTTAGGAGGTGTCTTTGAGAGGGAGATTTCTAGAAGTTGAATTTTTAAAGAGTTGAATTTCATAAGGTTGAAACGACTCCACTGGGAAACTTCTATCCATATCTGCAAGAATGGAATCGGAAAGATGAAGACGAGAGGTAGTTCTAGTTGCAAAGGAAGGCGCAAATTTGAAATGAGTAGAAGAATAGAGGGTTGAGTCATCGGCATATGAATGGATGGTGTTAGATGAACAGCTGAGAAGATGATTGATGAAAAGTAAGAATAGAGTAGGAGACAAGACAGAACCATGAGGAATACCAATATTGACAGGAAAGAAAGAAGTCGCTCCATCAACAACAGCCGAAATGGAATAATTAGAAAAAAAGCTAGATATAAGTAAGCAAAGGGAAGGAGGAAATCCAAAGGAGGGGAACTTGGAAAACAGTGACGCTTGCCATACCCGGTCAAAAGCCTTAGATATGTCAAGCGCCACCACGCAAGTCTCCCCATGGTCCCTAAGGACAGAAGACCATAAATCTGTGAGATATTAAAGTATATCACCAGTAGACTTCGAACGTCGAAAGTCATACTGATGATCAGAAAGAAAGGAATCCAGATAATCCAAGAAATGAGAGTTGAGAAAGGTTTCAAAGATCTTAGACAGAATACAGGTGAGAGTTATAGGGCGATAGTTGGAAGGATCAGAGCGGCTACCTTTCTTCGGAATTGGTTGACTAATGTGTGCTACCAACACTAATGAGGAATAGAGAGAAAAGTTGATCGACAAGGAGCCAGCTCAGAGGCACACTCCCTTAGAACTTGGGGAGGAATACCATCCGGGCCGCTTGCCTTCCTAACGTTCATAGGGTTCAAAAGCTCATTCACCTGATCAAATGTAATCAAAGGTAAAGGTATGGGACATCTGAAAGGAGAAGAAGTAGGAGGAGGATTGCCGGAGTCATCCAGGGTTGAATTAGAAGTGAAAAGGAGACGAAGAGATTAGCCTCTTCAATTGAAGTGTTGGCAACAGAACCATCAGAGTAATT
Source organism: Armadillidium nasatum (assembly GCA_009176605.1). Taxonomy (NCBI): domain Eukaryota; kingdom Metazoa; phylum Arthropoda; class Malacostraca; order Isopoda; family Armadillidiidae; genus Armadillidium; species Armadillidium nasatum. The sequence goes on from SEYY01000817.1 coordinate 42,166, forward strand.
AAGAGGAGGAAAGGAAGATTTACAGAAATTGCTGAAGATATTTTAACCAGAGGCCAGAAAGATTTTTCGGTAGGAGAATTTTGGAGCTCAGCATACCTTCGTTTGGTGAAGGTCCGCTTTGCTCGTCGAAGAATATCCCTGCAACGATTCCGATCTGAATGAAAATTAGCGAGAGTGATACGAGAAGGAGAATTTTTCCACTCACGATACACAATGTCTCTAGTTTGAAAGGCACGAGAACAAGCACGATCGAACCATGAATTTTGAGGAGAGAAAGATTCAGTTGAAGAATGAATGAACTTGCTCATCTCATCAACGATTACGGCTCCCACCTTATAGGCAGAGACCGAAGCGTCTTCAGAGAAAAAGAAGTCCCTCCAGTGATAGTTAGCGTAGAGGCTACGCAAAGCTCCCCAATCAACTCGATTAAAGTACCAGAAGATACGCTTAGGGCAGGGTGGAACAGTTGGAGAGTAAGCCTGAAAATTAAGACAAATTAGATTGTGGTTGGAGTTACCAATAGGTGAGAAGATAGCGTATTTATATAGAGAAGGACTAGTTGTGAAACATAAGTCAAGAGTGTTCAAGAATTGGTTGGGTCGATCTGGAATGTGTGTTGGTTCTTTAATCAGTTGCTCCAGATAGTTGAGAATGCTGAATAATTTGGCCTCCTTTACCTCTGAATCAGTATGAGAGGAACCCAACCATTCAGTATTGTGTACATTGAAATTCCTTAAATAGAGGACCTCAGTATTTGGATGTGAAGATGTAAGAGTCTCGTGAGAAGTAGTTAGGTACTCAAAAAAAAAAGGTAGAAAAATCTGTTCTATTGGGAGAACAGTAGCAGAAGCATAAGATTATTGAAGTGGTATGAAGAAAGATTTTAAGCCACAGAACATTAAAGTTAGGAGATGTTAGTTTAACATAGAACGGAAATTATGAAATTATGAAATTATGAAATAAGTTATAGTTGGATATAATATTATATATATATATATATATATATATAATATATATATATATATATATATATATATATATATATATATATATATTATATATATTATATATAATATATATATATATATATATATTATATATATATATATATATATATATATATATATATATATATATATATATATATATATATATATTATATATATATATATATAATTTCGTTTTTTAGTTTCAACTTTGAGTGAGTGTTTTCTAGTCAGTTTATCTGTTATTCTTCCATTTTTCCACAGGTCGTATTTCCCTCTGTGTTTCTTTTATAATATTTCACTTCTCCATCTTCTTTTTCTTTTTGTTTCCCAATTTTGTATCCTAAAATAAACCCTTTGATCTTTGTGGCATCAATATATATGCTAAATACAAGTCACATCACCTTTTAAGACTTCATTATAAGAAGCAGAGTAGACGTAAAGCTCTTTCATTCTTAAACTTTTTTCTATAATGCCTTTCCATCATTCCTTCTAAAGTTGAAAGTCAAACTCTAAAATTATATTTCAAGAGGCTTCTTCACACTATTATACATGTATGGATGTATGTATGTGTGTACGTATGTATGTATATATGTATGTATGTATTCTTCTATCTATATACATATATATATATATATATATATATATATATATATATATATATATATATTATATATATATATATATATATATATATATATATATATATATATATATATATATATATATATATATATATATATATATATATATATATATATATATATATATATATATATATATATATATATATATATATATATATTCTATATATATATTATATATATATATATATATATATATATATATATATATATATATATATATATATATATATATATATATATATATATATATATATATATATATATATATATATATATATATATATATATATATATATATATATATATATATATATATATATATATATATATATATATATATATATATATATATATATATATTTAGTGATGGCATCCGCATCCGCGGAGCATCGTCATCAAAATTAACATCAGCATCAGCACTATCTACATCCGCATCTACAGCCGCAGCCGCAGCCGCAGCCGCAGCCGCAAATGAAAAAATATGACATGCGATTTATAACTAATATATATATATATATATATATATATATAATATATATAATATATATATATATATATATATATTATATATATATATATATATATATATATATATATATATATTCCACACAGAGATGAAATTTAAAAAAATACTTTTCAATTTTAATAAAGTTCCCAAAGTCCCAAGTAGGAAAAAAAAGTATTAACGAGTATATTACTATTATCTTCAGACCAACCCTTCATTTTCCTACTGTACTCAAACAAAAAATATACTTAAAACTTCTCAAACTTTTGAATTTTTGAAATTTCGTCGAAAATTTGCCATTTTCGATAAGCCATATTTCGAAAAGAGCAAATAGCATTGAATAAAGTATTTAAAGGAATTTATAGCCTTGTTCCTCCTCTATACACCCTCCCAAAATGAAAGACTTTTAACACAGAATTCTTGTAAAAAAATTTTTTTTGCTTGGAGATGTGTCTTTCAAACTTGGAAAAATACCTTCAGACTAACCCTTCATTTTCCAACTGTACTCAATAAATATACTTAAAACTTCCGAATATAGGAACACTTACATCTCAACTTAATTAAAGAAATATTCTTACTATAATTTAAGCTACATTCCAGCAATGCCAGTTCATTCTTATAAATTATAACTCCCTCTCAATTTAAAGCTTCTTCAGACAAAAGGAGTATCACCCAATGCTTCTCAGATCCTCATTAAGTTATTTAGTTAGCCAGCTGTAATGCGGCGTATGTAGGCCAAACTGGTCTACAGTTAAATGTGAGGATTAATAAGCATAGAAGAATTTTCTTTAGTACGGACCTTCCTCTTTGCTCTCTTATAAACTCTGTCATAAAAGGTCATGGAGATACCCACCCTCTTTATTCTCCTAATTTCTTTATTCATCAACATGCATCTCCCTTGTTGATCGTATAATTTTGAAGATTTATATTATATAAAACTCATTGCCAATCTTTAACTGATCAAGCTTCTTCTACTGTCCTTTTTACTCAATAATGAAGTCCTTTTTTCCAAAATAGTCCAGCCTTTTTATTTTTACTTATGTTATTTCAAAATTAATATTAATACTTTATTTTTCATTATTTTATTGCAATTATTATCATTTTAAATATCACATAGATAGTTAATGAATTTATATTTTGATTGTATTTTAAAATAGAAAGTTAAAAAATTTATTTTGTGCTGAAGACGGACCGAGATACGGTGTGATACGTTCATAGCGTATTAAATGAGTATTTGGAAACCCTTAGTACTAGCTTTGATCTTTCTTTATATTTATTTATATATATATATATATATATATATATATATATATATATATATATATATATATATATATATATATATATATATATATATATATATATATTATTAGTGATGGCATACTCATTCACATCCTCATCAAAACTGACATCCGCTCCGCATCCGCATTTTCGAAAATTTTAACATCCGCATTCGCATCCGCACTTGACGAAAATTCTATATCCGCATCCGCAAATGAGAAATATGACATCGATCTATCACTAATATATATATATTATATATATATATATATATATATATATATATATATATATATATATATATATATATATATATATATATATATATATATATATATATATATATATATATATATAAAAAAGTTTGCGTGCTTGCTTATGTGTAATGCAAAAAAAGAAAGAAAAAAAAAAGAATTCTGGGAGAAAAACTGCATGAGAAATTAGAATACAGAAGGAAATAAGGATTGAAAAGCATAAAAGTTAAAACCGAAATTTTAAATCTTTCTGTTTAATGAAGAACAGATTTAAAAGTGAAAGACTTTGGTTAGATTTAAGTACTATAAGGAAATAGATGAAGAAACTGAAGAAAATAATTAAACTGACACAAGTATATTGAAAACAATAAAATTATTGATTTAATTATTCTTATTACATAAAATATGAAGAGGAAAATTTAAATTTTTCGAATTCTTTGAGAAGAAAATGAAAAAAGAAAATTGGGTGAACAAGAAAATGTAATTGGAAATTAAAGGAAAATTTTTGAATCGATCAACCAAATTAGATCATGTGAAGATGGATCTCTTCGGGTGTTTGCTAGGGGCAGGAAATCCAATTCTCCCATGCTGTCCTTCCTGCCGTGTTTGTATAATTAAAGTTCTTTGAAAAATGTACGAGTATGTAGCCGAAACCACCCTCCAGGGATTCAGGAGATGGTATTTCGCACAGTAGTTTTATATATATAATATATATATATATATATATATATATATATATATATATATATATATATATATATATATATATATATATATATATATATATATAAAATCTAATCTCTTATTGGGATTCGAACCCTCATCTCTTAGATAGTAAAACAGAGTGTTACCACAACACCACGACGGAAGAAAAGAAAATCACATTGAGAAAGCTCATGAACAATCACCATGACGACAAATTCGAAGGATCCCACGACCTCGTCCGGACGTGAGGAAACAGGTCAGTTACTATCCCCAAACACCTCCAGAATAATTTGTAAGAATGAAACCACGTAACTCGTGGAATTAAATTTTCAAAATTTCTATCCCACATCCGGGGGAGGTCGGGGGGAGGGTCTTTAGAGTTTGTCGTCATAGCGATTGACCATGAGCTTTCTCTATATGATTATTCTCTTTTATACCGTCGTGGTATGGTGGTAACACTCTAAGAGGTCAAGGTTCGAATCTCCGATAGCAGTTTAGAAAATTTAAAATTTATGTTACTTTATATATATATATATATATATATATATATATATAATATATATATATATATATATATATTATATATATATATATATATATATATATATATATATATATATATATATATATATATATATATATATATATATATATATATATAATTTATATATATTTAAGCTACTAATGTAAAATTCTTTCGAAAAATAGAGCAAGTAAATATGTAGATTGACTTTTTCGAAAATATTTAAAAAATAAAAAATAAAAAATGAAAATGATTTTCAGAGAAAAACAAAATGAACGAAAATGGTTGGTTTCAAACTCAGTTTTTTGTTACGTTTCATGTTTCAAGGTAAATATTTGCTATTTAATTGTATATTATATATATATATATATATATATATATATATATATATATATATATATATATATATATATAATATATATATATATATATATATATATATATATATATATATATATATAATATATATATATAAAACATTTAGTTTAAAGTTTGCTATAGGGGAATTGAACCCGGGCCCTGTAGCACAAAAGCATAGAGTTTTACCACTACGCTATTGGCTGTTCAAGAAAAATCCAAATATAAAGAGGAGGCTTATGAATTCGCAAGAGCAACCTCCAAGGATTTCTCCCGATCGCGCTTGAGCGTGAGGCAACATGACCTGGGCTCGGGCCCCCCTTTCCGCCAGTAGCGTAGTGGTAAAACTCTATGCTTTTGTGCTATAGGGCCCTTGTTCGATTTACCTATAGCAAACTTTAAACTTTGATGTTTAATGTATTTGATCTGCGAGAGAGTTAGCAGAACTTAATTGTTGATATATATATAATATATATATATATATATATATATATATATATATTATATATATATATATATATAATATATATATATATATATATATATATATATATATATATATATATATATATATATATATATATATATATATATATATATATATATATATATATATATATATATATATATATTATATATATATATATATATATATATATATATATATATATATATATATATATATATATATATATATATATATATATATATATATATATATATATATATATATATATATATATATATATATATATATATATATATATATATATATATATATATATATTATATATATATATATATATATATATATATATATATATATATATATATATATATATATATATATATATATATATATATATATATATATATATATATATATATATATATATATATATATATATATATATATATATATATATATATATATATATATATATATATATATATATATATATATATATATATATATATATATATATATATATATATATATATATATATATATATATATATATATATAATATATATAAGGAAGAAATATTTCTTATGAGATTATCCTTGTTTTAGTCCTAAAATTTTACCTGAATTTATTAAAGGAAATTGTGAATGTGTTTTTGGGCTGCGAGGAAAGTCACGTAATTTATGATTCTAATTTCTTTGCTTTTTTTCCCAACTATTTTCATTCTTCTTTTCTGTGAATATGCTAATTAAAATTGTTCTCCTCTTCATTGGAATTTTCTTTAACCTCTTTCCTTTCTTCCCGAGAATTAAAAAAAAAGACGAATTTGGAGTGACACAAACGAGCAACAGATTTAATGCGGTGAAGGCAAGTCTCCTTCGAAAGGGATAGTTTTTACGTATTAAAATTAACAATGATATTGTACGTTCTTAATATACTGGCAGTAATTTTTTTTTTGATAATCTTAATTCAAGAAAGCTTATAATTAAATTCAGACAAAGGGACAGTACTATTTATCTTATAGTTTGAGAGATAAACTTAATTTTTCATAATATATATATATATATATATATATATATATATATATATATATATATATATATATATATATATATATATATATATATATATATATATATATATATATATATATATATATACCTTTTAATTCTAACATACAGACATTAATTCCCCTTTCTTTTTCAATGCATGCAACAGTTGTAATAACTTAACTAGTGTCTCGTATTTTATTTCATAGTAATGAAATTGAAACATATGACAATAAAAATCTATATACATACTTTCCAAGTTTTGAATTAAATAAAAGTAATGTTAAAACAACTTAAATACTGTATCAAATCTATAAGATTGAATGGTATAAAAGTAACAAAATATGTTTAATGTTCTTTCTTATCTCTAAACACTTAAATAAGATATTTGTGACAAATATGGATTACACTCTTAAAGCACAGTATTCTCTAGACCAAAAATATCTCTAATAACTTTTGTAAATCTGTCTTTCCTCCTCTTACTCGTCCTGATGGCTCTGTTGCAAACACTCCTTCCGAAAAGGCAAATATTTTCGGCCTCCATTTTTCATCAAATTTCACCTAGAACGATTCCGGCTCCCTCGTTTCTTCTACTCATTTAAAATTTTCTCCCTCTTTTTCTTCTAGAGTTGCTTTTCGTCTTCAACTTTCTAACTCTATTATTGCAGATCTGGAAGGGATTACCAGATGGGATGGCTTAAACCTTGGGAAATTACACTCTATAAAAACTCTTCTTTACATCTCCTTCTCCAAAACACCTCTCAACTCTCTATCCCATTCGACGACTCTCCCGTCTCACCTGTAACATTCTTGGTGTGATCATAAAAAGTAAACTTTCTTGAAAACCTCACATCACGATGGTTGCTTAGGCGGCTTCAAACAAGCTGGGAATACTGTTCAGAATGCTAGAATTTTTATAAGGGTCTTATCCACCTTTGTATGGAGTACTCTTCTCACATTTGGTGAGTGGGGAAGGGGGGTGGCTCAGGTTCCACCTTTCAATTGGATAAGGTTGAGTCTAAGGCTAAAAGATTAATAAACTGTCTGCTATATTTAAACTAACATGACCCCCTGTTTCTGCGACGAAACATTGGTACACTATCTCTTTTCTATAGGTACTACAACAATAGGTGCTCGAGGGAATTGACCTCTTGCATTCCAGCACCATTGGGTCACCCTCGCAGCGCAATAGTTACCATGTTTTCGCATAAATTTTGTGTGAATATGGTAATATATATATATATATATATATATATATATATATATATATATATATATATATATATATATATATATATATATATATATATATATATATATATATATATAATGAAAGGTCAAATAATTTCCGAGTTCTAACTTTCTGCTTTTAAAATGTTATTAATTAAATAATGAATGCTTTTGCCTTTTTAAAATATTATTATATCATATTGCCAATTTTATCTGAATTTTAAAAAAATATATATATATATATATATATATATATATATATATATATATATATATATATATATATATATATATATATATATATATATATATATATATATATATAATATATATATATATATAATATATTATTAATAGTCTGCTAAACTCTCGCAGACTAAATATTTATTAAACATCAAAGTTTAAAGTTTGCTGTAGGGGAATTGAACCCGGCCCCTATACCACAAAAGCGTAGAGTGTTACCTCTACGCCATGGCGTAGAGGTTAAACATTATGCTTTTGTGCTATAGGGCCCGGATTCGATTTCCCTATAGCAAACTTTAAAAACTTGAATGTTTAATATATATATATATATATATATATATATATATATATATATATATATATATATATATATATATATATATATATATATATATATATATATATATATATATATATATATATATATATATATATATATATATATATATCTACTTCTCTTCACTTCAGCTGGAAGGAAGGTTTTCTTTCTGCTGTCATCATCTGCTTCTTCAGGACAAGGCTCAGATTTATAGTCGAACTTGAGACTCACAAATCCTGTAAAATTTAATTTTTTGTGGACTCAAAAAAATATTCATTATCTGCGCGTTGGGAAAATTGAAGATTCAGATGAGTCGAGGTAACAAATTTCTTTTATCCAAATTCAAACAAACTAAATTTTATTCTTTAAACAAGAATCTTATATAAAAGTCTTTAAAATTCTCTTTTAAACTTTAAAACTTCGAAATTTAAAATTCAAAAATAATAAATGTAAAATTTTGAGTTACACTTTTTTTTTACTTGAAGTTCAATCGGAGGCAACCATGAGCTCATTTTATTAACTTCCTAACTAAGCAATTCATGAAAATGAGCTTCTTGAATAAGTGTCGGACCCTTATTAGTTTTCTTTCACTTTCGTGACATTTACCGTCTCAGTCCTTGCTCTTATTTGTCTTTTTCTTCAGGTTTTTTTTTTTTTTTTTTTTTTTTTTTATGCCATTCATTTTCTTCTCCCCGTTCTTTCCATGACAGCGAACAAATTATTATTAATATTATTATTACTATTATTATTATTATTATTATTATTATTATTATTATTATTATTATTATTATTATTATTATTATTATTATTATTATTTCAAAGTTATTTTGCTATGTTAAATGCATAATTTGATTTTATATAGTTATACTAATTGAGCTGAAGGTAAATTTGAGGTTCATCACACGTAGAACTCTTCCAACATTGAGGTAAATATGAAGGTGATTGTCCTATACGTATAAATGCTAAAAAATAATGTTGAAAATATAAAATGAAATCTTTTGTGATTTGTGAGCATTATAATGAACTGCTTTTTGGGCTTTATATTTAATAAAAGTGTATATAACAATTATCACTATATCCAATGCAATAAAAAAAAGACGAATTTTTTTAATCTCATCATAGAATTTTCGAAAAATTGTTAAATAACTTAGAATTAATTTTATTTTTGTAATAATAATAATAATAATAATAATAATAATAATAATAATAATAATAATAATAATAATAATAATAATAATAATAATAATAATAATAATAATAAATAATAATAATAATAATAATAATAAAATAATAATAATAATAATAATAATAATAATAATAATAATAATAATAATAATAATAATAATAATAATAATAATAATAATAATAATAATAATAATAATAATAATAACAGTAGTAAAGGGTGAGAGGTTTGTAAATATTACTGAATTAAAAATTAATATTTCGGATATTTTGAAAATATTTTCGATTCCTTTATGAAGACGAAGGAGAGACTCATCTTTTATTTTCATTAATCCAAATTTCGTTGGATTTTATTTTTTTATTTTTTTTTTTTTTTTTTACTATTATTTCTCTTTTAATGTTGTTGTTGTTGTTGTTGCTACGGTATGTGTTAACTGAAAGTTACAATCAAAGAAAATCTGCCCCCCCTCCTTTTGAAAAGGGTTTGGCCCATGAACGTGGTAATCTGTAAAAAAAAATAAAAAAAAAAAAGTATATTTTTTATTACAAAGACGAAAAAAAAACGTGAAAAGAATTCCAATTTAGAGTTTGTGAGCTTCACGAAACCAAACAAGAAAAGAGGAATTTTTGGAAAGAAAACTTTTCAAAGAGGAAATAAAGATGAAGAACTATTTGACTTTGGCAAAAAAGGATCGAAAAAACAATTCCAGTGACGTATTTTTTTCTTTTCAATATTTATTAGCAGTGACATCACACAAGAATGTTTTTCCTGAATCCTTCACATTTCGGAAGAAGGAAGGCAAATTTGGGTTGAAAACTTTTTTTCTTATTATTTATTTTTCAGACATGCTAAATTTTAAATATTATTTTTTTTTTTTTTCAAATTTATATGTGTACAGTCGTGAACAAAAGTTCGTTCCTATTAAGCTGGAAATAAATATTTATATAAAATGGAGATCATCTCAGATTCAGCCAATCACAGTTCAATTAAGCCCCTGTCAATGTTTTTATTTTCTTTTTATTCAAAATAGAGCTTTTATGAAATGATTCCATTTTATATAAATATTTATTTCCAGCTTAATAGGAACGAACTTTGTTCACGATGTACATTTTTACAGTATTTCACTTATTATTATTTATATTATATTATTTTATTATATTATTTATTATTATTATTATATTATTAAGGATGCACCGATTAATCGGCAGATAATCGGTAATCGGCCATATTACCGATTAATCGGTAATCGGCTATTCACATGATTAATCGGCCGATTGCTTAAATCCTTTACCAGAACAAACCAACCTTTACAAGACTATTTTATAACTGCCAAGTTAATCATCAGATAGCTTCGACACAGTAACAAATAACAATACCAATATAATTCCCAAATTGTTTGTCATTTTGTGCCTGGCTGCTATTATGGCTTTTTCCTTTTTTTTTTTTTTTTTTGACTTTATTAAGAAATCATTTATAAATTATGAAACATTAGCATATTACAATTGACTCATTATTAATACAAATACTACAAATTGCATAAAAATACTACTAAATTTTGGCAGTTTTCCATGTTTTCTGTTTATACTGTTGCCTCTTCAATTCATGTTGTCTTCTATCTAAGCTCTCAAGCTCATCAGTATTTAAAGTTCAATACTCTTAAGTTATAATGCAGAAACATAAGAGTTTCCCCATTTTCAGGACACAGCCTATTTCCTTGTAGGTTCATAGATAGACCACTGTACTAAAGAGTCTTTCACTCTCAACAGATGATGGTGGTGCGCTTAGAATATTTTGAAGCCAAATTGCTCAATATTGGTAAAGTCTCCCGTGTCTTTTTCCACCAAAGTAATGGGTCTTCGCTTCTTTGAAGTGTTGGTAGAGTTAAATATTGATCCAGTTCCTTTGCGCATCTACGAGTAACAGATTTACTCCTCTTGAGTTTGGGTTGCACATCTGTTGTACTTGCAACGTCTAAGTCTGAATTTATTTTCATAGGCTTATTTGACTCAAAATCATCTAACAGTTTTGAAAGGGAAACAGTTTTAGGTACACTTTCATAAGTTTCATTATCTTGATCATCATTAGAAGAGCTGTCTCCTGTTTGACTATCAATAGAATTTATCTCAGATTGATGTTCTACAATATCCATAACCCATTTCTTAATAGTGTCTTCTTTAATGTCATCCTTTTGAAATTTCAATTTAAATCTGGGATCGAGAAAAGTAGCCAAGCACAGAAATTTTTCATTTATGTATGATGCAAATCTTTTTTCAGTTGATGCACTGAATTCTTCAACAGTTGAAATAATTCCACTAAAATCACCAGTATGTTTGGTAGCTTATAATAGAAATAATCTGAGAGCTAAAATTGTAGGTATTATCATTGATATAGTTGATGTTCTGTTACTTGATTCTTTGCTGATGTCTTCAAATGGACTTAATAAATGGACAACTTTTTCAACAATTGATCCATTGGTAACTTGATAAAGTTGGAATGTCATTGTCAACAGCATACATTATAAGAGCTTTTAGCTGTTCTAAATTTATTTTCAACATATTATATGTTGAATTCCAGCGAGTAGACACATCTTGAATCAGTTTATGTTTGTCCTAATTTAAGCTGCTCCTGGATTTCAGTTAATTTGCTAATCGCTAATGAAGAATGATTAAAGTGTGATACTATTTTTCTGCTATTTGCAATTATATTGCTCACAGCCTTTTGCGAAAATATTGAATCATTTACTGAAAGTTGCAATGTGCGTATGAAAAATGATAGTGACTGTACACCACACTTCCTCATACCACCAACCATATTTGCGGCGGAAACTCGTAGTACAAGAAAAATTTTGTTGGAGATCTTATACTCATTCAGAACAATGTGTAGTTGTTCACTTATTAATTCAGCTGTATGTGAACCAGGGAAAGGAACAACTCTAAGCACAGCTCTACATTGTTCAAACTCATCTGAAAGCCAATGGCATGTCACACTCAGAAATGGAGCATTATTTGTTGAAAGCTGTCCAAATGTCTGTGGTCAAAGAAAGACTGCTAATTTCATCGAGCGATATCTGAATTTTTGCTTTTACTTTCATAAATATATCCGGGATTATTTTGTCTGTGAAATATTTTCTTGATGGAATTCTGTAATTAGGAAAGAGTTTTGCAATAAGCCTTTGGAATCCAATGTCAGATGTTAAAGAATATGGTTGAATATCAACAGCTATCATGTCTCCTATCAAATAATGTATCTCTTGGGACTTGTGATCGTTAATATTCCAAATTTTACTCTTTACTAAAACTGATTGTATAGTTGGTTGAACTTTTTTTGGAGGCTCATAGTTGCTGCACCTTGCTTCTGAAGTACTTGGCTGTGACCAATCATATTGCCTTTTCAGCTTATCCGTTTCAGCTTTTGCTTCATCTGATTGAATTTCTTAATGTGGTTCAACATATTTGTCGTTGTAGAACTCTTTTCAGATTTGCCACCTCTTGATATGGTGGCTTTACATAATTTAAAAATACATTTACTGTTTATCCTTAGGATGAACATCAAAATACTTCCAACAATAACTGGTTGACATACTGCTTTCGTTATAATTACTATTTATTTACTTACTATTTAATTATTTATATCTCTATAATCGAGATTCTAGAATCTAGAGTTATTTTTAAAATTTTGAATTTTTATTTTTTTATATATCTGAAAAGTAAGCAATAAAAATGATTTACATTAATAATGAAAACATGCATAGTTATTAGTAATAAATAATAATGTTGATAACTGCTTTTTCTCAGTATTAATTTAAATTATTAGGTGTAATTGATGAAAGGCCGATTAATCGGTAATCGGCCACTTGGCTTATCGGAGCACCCCTAATTATTATTATTATTATTATTATTATTATTATTATTATTATTATTATTATTAGTAGTAGTAGTAGTAGTATAGTAGTAGTGGCAACAGCAGTGTCACTAATAGTATTAAGTATTATTATTATTATTATTATTATTATTATTATTATTATTAATAGCAATGGTAATATTAATTGATGTATTTTTGTTAAATGCTGACCGTTACTTTGTTAATATTTGAAATATTGAGACAATATTAATAAGTGCAAAGAGTGATTTACTATTTAAATTGTTTTAAAGTTAAAAATAATTGAAAAAAAACATCATTTGAAAATTACATAATTTATAGGCAAGAAAGAGAAGCAAAGAAGAAGTTTTGCTGAAGCAGCAATGTAGAAAATCATATAGAAATTTATGAGTTAAAAAATTCAATTTGAGAGTAATATTTACGACCCCATTTTAAGAGACGCAAATTGCGGGAGCCAAGTTCCCATTTAATGGGTTTGCCTTCAAAAATGGGGAGCATAAATTGATCTTTACAAAGAGAGACTTTCTTCATTTATTATAACATTATAATAAAAAGAAACAAGTGCTTATTTTTTTCCATTTATTTCTCAAGAGTTTTAAATTAAATTATAATCATATATTCCCATTATTTTTATTCTTTTTAAAATGAAAGGAAATCTTGCAATGTATTAAAATTGTTAAAAATTCAAACAGGAACATAACTAGGGGGTGTGTATGGGTGGGGAGGGTTGCTACTTGCCCCGGGCACCAGATAGAAGGGGCGGCAAAAAGGGCTTGTAAATTTAAAAATAAGAAAAAAATTAAATGTTTCAGAGTAAATAAAATTTAAATAAATAAATAAACGATATAATACGTAGCCTCACGCAATAACTCATATATTATATATATATATATATATATATATATATATATATATATATATATATATATATATATATATATATATATATATATATATATATATATATATATATATATATATATATATATATATATATATATATATATATATATATATATATATATATATAATTGTTTAAAATTTAATAATGTGTCTGGATTGAAAATATAATCAAATACACGAAGCTTTAATATACAAAATTTACATTATATAAAAAATAAGATAGCATCTTCGGATAGAGCGTTATTAAGGTTCTAATTTTAAAACTAAGTGGAAATTTCTTATATGAAAAGTTAAAATAAACTTAACTTCTATTGTCCAGACCACCATTAACTGTGGGGAAATACTAACAGTATAGAAGATTGGAAGAGAAAAAACCACCTTTCCTCTACACAGACCACCTACGAGAAGAGAAAAGACCACTTTTCTTCTACACAGACCATCCGCAAGAAAAGTAAAGATCATCTTTCTTCCCCTCAGACCGCCCATGAAAACAGACTACCTGAGAGAAAAGATCACCTTTCTTCTAAACAGACCACCTGTTATCGGAAAAATAGGATAGACCACTTATGCCTCTAGATTGAATCTCGCCTCAAGACCACCTTAAAGCCAAGAGGTGAAACACCTCTTCCTTCTCTCCGATCCAGAATTTGGGGTCTGAGATATTCCGGAAAAGAGTTCTAAACGATGTCTTCTTAAAAGCATATTATTATAGTTTAAGTAAATAAATTAATCTTTATAAAATTACAAAGAATACATTAAATGTATTTAAATAGGGGCAACTAATGTAAAGCATACAAGTATTTATAATAAAACTATATAACTTATTTTGGATACCAGTAGGTACGTGCATAAATGAAAGAGTGAAATTATTATTGTTATAGTGTTAAGGTTATTAGAATAAATTATTAAGGAAACCAACTTTTAATATAAAGTTTTATTTGATAAGAAAGCAGAAGATGAAAATTCAACGTTATGTGTGCACATTTCGTCTGCGAAATAGTGACTGAAAAATACATTGAAATATAAGCCTATATACATATAAAATAAGTATAATAATAAAGGACAATATGACTAGAAAATTAATAACTATACGTTATTTAAGTCATTTAAGAAAATTATAATAAATAAATAATGTATTAATAATTTAAGTCAAAAGTACTTAAGACACGCATAAATCAAACGTTTTAAAACTTATTACGGAAAACTACGAATGCCGTTATAGAAAAAAAAAAAACTATTATAACTAATATAAATCAAATAAATAAGTTATTTAATATTGTACAATAATAATAAATATTATATATATATATATTATATATATATATATATATATATATATAAATATATATATATATATATATATATATATATATATAAATAAATAAATAAATATAAAGATTTAATATAAAAACAAAAAATGTAAAGCAATTAATTTTAATAACAAACCTTAATAAAAATTATTTAAAAAAAAAAAATAATAGTTCTAACAATAAATAATATTCAAAACTTTAAATAAAACAAAGTTAAACTAATTATGAAAAATTAACAATAAAATAATTCTAATGTTAATATAAAACGTAACATTTTTATTTGATATTTCATAAAGTTGATTAACATTATAAGATGAATATGAACTTTATATTGCTAAATTAGTTATTTATATGATTACAATTGTTTTATTATATTGTATGAATAACGAATTTAATAAAAATATTGATCTGTTTATTCCTTTATACTTTAAAATTTGAGATCTTAATATACGAAATATGAAGAAAATTTGAGATCGGAACAAAAACGTAAGTGAAATAAATTCCTTTTAATTTGCAATGTAATATAAAAGAATTTTTTTTACAATATATATATATATATATATATATATATATATATATATATATATATATATATATATATATATATATATATATATATATATATATATATATATATATTTTTTTTTTTTTTTTTTTTTTTTTTACAGAACGCCACCACTCACGGGCAGAGCCCTTTTCAAGGAGGGGGCACACACATAGAGACAAAATACATGCAAACGCACACACCTAACGCACAGCCCTCAGGTGGGCGCAGACGGAAGCCTTGAAGAGTGGAAGGTTTAAATACAGAAGGAAAAATAGATGAAGGTAGAGAGTTCCACAGAATAGAGGTGGCTGGAAAGAAAGAGGTACCACAACGGGCTAGCCTGGGATTTCCTACGTCCACACAAAATTGGTGCGAAAGCAGGGCACCCCTTGTGCAACGAGGACGACGCAATGGTGGAGGAATGCGAGAGACCAATTCTCTCGAGCACCTGCCATTGTAGTACCTGTAGAAAAGAGATAGCGCGCCAACGTCACGTCGCAGAGACAGAGGGTCAAGAGAGTTTGAAAGTAGGGGACAGTTAATTAATCTTTTAGCTTTTGACTCAACCCTATCCAGAAGAGAGGAGGAGCCGGAGCCCCCCCAAATGTGAGAACAGTACTCCATACAAGGGCGAATAAGACCCTTATAATATTTGGAGTAACTGTTCAGAAGAGAAAAAATTCTCGCAATCTGAACAGAATTCCCAGCTTCTTAGAGGCCGCTTTAGCAACCATTGTGATATGTGGTTTCCAAGATAGTTTGTTGTTTATGTTTAGACCAAGAATGTTAATGTTATTTACAGGTGAGACGGGAGAGCCATCGAAGAGGATAGGAAAGTTAGGAGGTGTTTTTGAGAGGGAGATGTGAAGAAGTTGAGTTTTTAAAGAGTTGAATTTCACAAGGTTGCTATGACCCCACCGGGAAATCCCATCCAGATTGGCAAGAATAGAATTGGAAAGTTGAAGACGAGAAGCAAGTCTAGAAGCAAAAGAGGGAGCAGATTTGAAATGAGTAGAAGAATGCAGAGTTGAATCATCAGCATAAGAGTGAACAGAGTTAGAAGTGCAGTTGGAGAAGATCGTTAATGAAAAGTAAGAATAAGGTTGGAGATAAAACAGAACCCTGAGGAACACCACAGTTGACAGAAAAGGAGGAAGAGGTCGCTCCATCTACAACTGCCGAAATGGAACGATCTGAGAGAAAACTAGACAATAGTAAGCAAAGAGAAGGAGGAAACCCAAAGGAGGGGAGCTTGGAGAAGCAGTGACGCATGCCATACCCGGTCAAAAGCCTTGGATATGTCAAGCGCCACCACACAAGACTCCCCGAAGTCCCTAAGGGCAGAAGACCATAGATCAGTAAGATAGGAAAGTATGTCACCAGTTGACCTCGAGCGTCGAAAGCCATACTGGTGATCAGAAAGAAGAGAATGAGACTCCAAATGATCCAGGAAATGAGAGTTGAGGAGAGTTTCAAAATTTTTAGATAGAACACAGGTGAGAGCTATAGGTCGATAGTTAGAAGGGTCAGAGCGACTACCTTTTTTCGGAATCGGTTGAACAAACGTACGCTTCCAGCATTGAGGAAAAGTATTAGTATTAAGGCATAGAGAGTAGAGCTGAACGAGGACTGGCGCTAACTCGGAAGCACACTCCCTCAGAACACGAGGGGGAATGCCATCCGGGCCACTGGCCTTCCTGACGTTCATAGATTTCAGGATCCCATGCACCTGATCATGAGTAATTACAGGCAGAGACATGGGACACCTGAGAGGAGAAGGAGTAGGAGGAGGGATGTCAGAATCGAGCAGGGTGGAATTAGATGAAAAAAAGGAGGCCGAAGAGATTAGCCTTTTCAGAAGGAGTATTAGCAACAGAACCATCAGAGCGAATGAGAGGAGGAAAGGCAGATTTACAGAAGTTGTTAGAGATATTTTTGACAAGTGGCCAGAAATTTTTATCAGTAGGAGAGCCATGGAGGTCAGCGCACTTCCTTTTTATGAAAGTACGCTTAGCCCGTCGAAGAACATCCCTGCAACGATTCCGAGCTGAATGAAAATTAGCAAGAGTGATAGGAGAAGGAGAGTTTTTCCATTCACGATAAGCGCTGTCTCTCTCGCGAAGGGCAAGAGAACAGCCGTCATCGAACCATGGATTTTGAGGAGAAAAAGATTTAGTTGAAGATGGAATGAATCTGCCCATCCCGTCAAGGATTACGGCCCCTACTTTTTCAGCAGAGACAGAAGCGTCCCCCGAGACAAAGCAAGATTCACTCCAATGATAGTTAGCAAAGAAGCGGCGCATTGCCCCCCAATTAGCCCGATTAAAGTGCCAGAAAGTACGTTTAGGGCATGGTGGAGCTATTGGAGAGAAAGCATTATAACTAAGAGCTATAAGATTATGGTCAGAGTTACCAATAGGAGGGAAAATGGTGTATTTATATCTAGAAGGAGTAGTGGTGAAGCATAAATCAAGTGTATTCAAGAATTGGTTAGGACGATCTGGAATGTGTGTGGGTTCCTAATCAACTGCTCCAGATCGTTAAGAATACTGAATGATTGGCCTCCCTCCCACCTGTATCAGTATGAGAGGAGCCCAACCATTCAGTGTGGTGTACGTTGAAATCCCCTAAATAGAGGACTTCAGCATTTGGATGAGAAGAAGTGACATGAAATCTAAGTAGTAAGGTATTGAAAAAAAAACTGGAAAATCTGTTCCATTAGGGGAGCAGTAGCAGAAACACAAGATAATTGTAGTAGTAGGAAGACAGATTTTAAGCCATAAAAAAACATCGAAATTAGGAGATTCAAGATTTACGAGACGTGTCACAGGAGTGTTAATGTTAATATAGGCACAGACTCCACCATTTAGTCGGAAATTGTGAAAAAAGTTGTAGTTTGAGACATTAAGATTGCTAGAGAAAGAATCCCTGTCCAGTTGGGTCTCAGACAGAAGCAAAAGGTTAGGACGAGAGAGGTGGTGTTCAACAGACGCTAAATTAGATCGAAGGCCACGGACATTAGCAAAGGTAATAGAAAGCCCCCGCCTACGCCCAAACCCACGATCACTCAGATTAGACATTTAAAAAAAAAAAAAAAAAAAAAAAAACGCAGACACACACAATCACGAACACACCACACGTACGCACGTACACACACACACTTACTCACGCACACACCAACGCACAACGCAAAATAAAAAAAAAAAAAAAAAAAAAAACAAAAAAAAAAAAAAAAAAAAAAAAAAAAAAAATTAAAAAAAATTTAAAAAAATCAATAATTAAAAATATCAAAGCTATAATTATCAAAACAAATTGTAAAATATATTTATGCAAAGGAAATTCTGTTAAAAGACCAAAGAAAATTTATAGTAAACTTAAAATGGTAAAAGTTTATCCTTAGGTTAAAACAATACTTATCTGAAAATGATGATCTTCACTGACAATAAAAATAGCCTAAAATAATTAATTTAAAACACTAAGAGATTAAAACACTATACACTTAAAGAAAAGTTAAAAACACAACACACATTCAAAACTATATAAAAAAAAAAAAAAAAAAAACAAACACACACACTAGCATATATATATATATATATATATATATATATATATATATATATATATATATATATATATATATATATATATATATATATATATATATATATATATATATATATATATATATATATATATATAGGAAAGGACTTAGCGCAGTCCAGAGCGATTACACAAGGTGTATTACATTTGACTAGCGCTTTCCACTATACTCCGTTGCCTCTTGGTTCGTCTTTTTAGCGTTTTATCTTTTCAGAAAAATCTCTTGCGTACCGCCGACTAGCACTGTAGTGCCTCACATTCCCACCACCCTCCTTTATTATTCAAATATCCTTAAACAGATTCACAAACATACACTCTAACATTATTTTTAAAAAAACAGTTTAAAGTAGAAACACAAACCTACCTCGAAATTGCTTATAGGGATCGCATCCAAACAATTCCCCACATCCTGCCCATTATTCCATCACCACTTGAAATTTGGTGAAATTCGGTAAAGGTGTTGTTGAACACCACCAACTTTCTTCTAAACTGCATCTTTTGTTCTTAAACAAAACTTTGGTTCTTGAGTATTCTGATAAAAACCCTTCTTTGTTTCCTCTTAATGTTTTTTATCCTCAATTATCAGCCAAAGATGGTTGTTGTGCATACCTGCACAAAGTTGTTGTTTATTTTTGGGTATCTTATATTGGGTCTTCTTAATTTTCCACCTTGTGGCTTAGGCACTCGCGATTTGACGAGTAAATTTATTTTTTCTGTTTATTTATTACCTAACTCCACTGATAATCATAAATTCTTGGACTACCTAAACTCCAAAATAGGCACTTCTTTCTTGTTTTTCTTTCTTTGAAATTTTTATTTTAGGTAACTTCAATGTTCGCCACCACCAATGGCTTTCTTCTAGTTCTCAAAATAAAACCTGTGACCTTATCCTCCATTTCTCTATTCAAATTGACCTTGCACAAATGGTACAATTCTCCAATGGTATCCCAAACCTCCTTGGAAATGAATTCAACATTCTAGATTTTTCTGGCTTCTAATCTCTCTGCTAAGTTCAGATTGCTAGTTACGCCCCTGAATTCAAATAAAGAGATAAAAAGTAAGGTAAAAACATAAACACCAGTTGTGTTAAAGTGTTAAACAATTCCTCAACACATCCTGCCAATACACTAAATCAAATATTTACATTACAGCGAGCTTATATATATATATATATATATATATATATATATATATATATATATATATATATATATATATATATATATATATATATATATATATATATATATATATATATATATATATATATATATATATATATATATATATATATATATATAATAATATATAATATAGTTGTCTGCTTTCATGGGTTCACGTATAAAAAAAAATGAGAATAGTTATAATAAAGAAGAGGAAATGACTAAAACCTAAAAGACCTAAAAATGAAAGCTTAAAAGTTCAGTCCAAAGAGAGAGATTGATATTGATATAAACTTTTGGTTAGTATTAAGGACTCTATAAAAGCGGCTCAAGAAATTGAAGATATTTATCAAATTCCAAAGCTTCATTTTGAAAATGTTTATAAAATTATTATGGAAAAAAAAATATGGATACATTATTTGACTATCAGATTCATAAGTAACAAAGTTTTAGACCAAGTTCTTCTCGGAAAATAAAATAACCTTTTACAATAAATAACTGACAAAAAAAAAAATAAATAAAAAATAAAAAAAAAGTATGAAGAAAGAAAAATTTAGGATTTTTCTGTTATAGGAACTCTTTCCTTTTATTATTCCCTAGACAGATACGAGAAGAACTTTTGACAGAGTAGTGTGAGCAGAGCGTCTTTAAATATAAAATAGCTTTTCATTTGATTTAAATGGTTGGTAGATGAAGGGAAGAGTACGAAGGGGAATGGAACTCACACTTAGAAAATGACTTCTCTGAATTAATTAATTTGCACAATATTATTTTACCACAATTAGTCAATTTTGGAATTTTTTATTTCTCACCTTTCTTCATACACCTAGTAGTGTATTCTTAAAGTGTATACATTAAGATGTATGATAAATGTTTGCAGCTAGCACTATCTCACAAGCATTGAAATCAACTTTTCGGTGTTAAAAAAAAAAAAAAAAAAAAAAAAAAATATATATATATATATATATATATATATATATATATATATATATATATATATATATATATATATATATATATATATATATATATATATATATATATATATATATATATATATATATATATATATATATATATATATATATATATATATATATATATATAATATATATATATATATATATATATATATATATATATATATATATATATATATATATATATATATATATATATATATATATATATATATATATATATATATATATATATATATAACTTTGAATATCCGTAATGGATTGTACTTCTTGTAATTATTTAAAATGTTAAATATTTTTGAAAAATACTCTTCAAAATAAAGCTATTTTCCATCCTTCCACTTTTTATTGAATCTCTTACATGAATACAGCTTTAAATCTGAGCTGTTTCTCCTAAAAAACGGATTCTGCCAGCATTCACTTGATTATATTCTCTGGACATTTCATTCTTCCCGAATCGAATATCTGCAGGTTTTTTTTTTTTTTTTTTTTTTTCTCATACTGGTGAAGTCAAATATTTTTTAAAACCTTTTGTGTTTGTACTCTTTTTTGTTGTCCCCTTTATATATATATATATATATATATATATATATATATATATATATATATATATATATATATATATATATATATATATATATATATATATATATATATATATATATATATATATATATATATATATTGAAATATTAGAAGAATAAAAAGATTTCTAATGGAAAAGAAAAGAAGAAATAAATGTAAGGAGCCCATTGTTCGAAATGAAATAAAGTTAATCCATAGTCATGAAAGAACAGATGTAAAAGTTAAAACATTGCTTTGAGGTGAGGTGGATGTTGTGGCAATGTGTGAAAATTAAAGGCATGTCATTGAAGGATAAAATGAGAGAAAGGGCATCTTGAAGGTCTACAATCAATTTGATTTAAGAAAATTTTTAAATGTAAATTCAATTGAGTGTTTAGCAATAAGAGTAAGCAGGATAAAAGGACAGAATATTATTAATAGAAATAACATAATAATAATGATATTATTATAAATTAATAACAATAATAATAATAACCATAATAATAGTAAAAATATTATTATTATAATTAATTATCATTTTTATTATTATTTTACTCATATATTTAGAATTTTCTTGTACAAAAATATTGAAAATAGCACTTGAATATAATGGAGAAAATAACATCCTTCGATATTTACATCACTGTTTATTCTGCCACACATCAATTCTCTTCATTATTACTTAAAGAATGGCTTCTTCCTTGGAGGCTTCATTTTTGCGCTTCTAATTCGTTTTATTAATAAAACTTTCAAATTAACTTCAATTATAAAATTTTATGAAATTTTTAACATTTAAAAAGAAAACCATTCACTTCCTTATGAACAGTGCTAACAATGAATAATATATATATATATATATATATATATATATATATATATATATATATATATATATATATATATATATATATATATATATATATATATATATATATATTAATAGCAGAAAAATAAAATTATATTTATTTAATAACAAATTATAAGAAACAATAAGTTTGTTAAATTTTGTTAATAAAGCAATTCGAAAGTTAAATAAAAACGTGATAAACCTTCTGCTACGTTTCCCAACGTGAAAACTTCGTTTTTAATCTTCTAAAGGAGAAAATTTTTCTCATTAAAATCCTATTAAAAGAAAGACGAACTCAAGAAATGTAATTTCGCTTCACCGTTTGTGTGAGACTTCCTCCAGTCATCTTCGGTTTAAAAGAACTTTTTTCGAATAATCATTTAAAAAGACAGATTTAATAACCAGTATATAACGTAATTTTTAATCTCTATTTATATATATATATATATATATATATATATATATATATATATATATATATATATATATATATATATATATATATATATATATATATATATATATATATATATATATATATATATATATATATATATATATATATATATATATATATATATATATATATATATATATATATATATATATATATATATATATATATATATATATATATATATATGAATATTATATTCAAAGCTTCATTACTAAACTTGTTAATGAAGGAAAAATAAAATTTATCGTCGTAACTATTTGGCCGTTTACGAACTCCAAAACCAAATCACTTCTCTTCAAAGCCAAATTTTTAAGCCTAATGAACTCCATTGAGACGCAATGAAACTTTTTCATGTGTTTACTTTTCCTCTTTTAATTTTTATAACATTACAATAAGCGAAGCACACTTTATAAAAGGAAAAAAGATATTTCAGGAGAGTAAAGTAAATAAATGTCTCCGCCAGAATTAGAATCCCGAAGGAAATATTTTCTTTACTATCTTCTAATGTCTTTACTTTTTCAGCAAATATATTGAGGCTATTATTGCATTGTTTATATATATATATATATATATATATATATATATATATATATATATATATATATATATATATATATATATATATATATATATATATATATATATATATATCAGTGTTGTTTCTTATGTGTAGGATTTGCTCTCCCTTTCTCTTTCTTTTTTTTCTTTCTTTTTTTTTTTTTTTTTTTTTTTTTTTTTTTTTTTTTTTATTTAAAAAAAAATATTTTTCCCTTGAAGTGAAGATTTTCAACTTTCTTCTTTTATTTAATTACAAATTTACATTATATGATATTTCTGAAATACTCAGTTGCTACTGCTTTTAACAGACATCATTATATATTTGTATTTTAAATTTGTTCTATTTTAATATAATTGTTACAAATTCCTTTTGTTAACTAAAATGACTTTCTTCATAAACATCTCCTAACATTTCCTCACAAATCCCATTTTTATGCATATAACTTCAATTTCAACTATTCTTTTCCATCATAAAAAAGCTACAGGTAGGAAGGTGGCAAAGTTGCAAGTGTCCTTTGAACTCTCTTGTATATATTGTTAGGATAAAAAACATATATTTGTTTTTAATATTTCAAAAGAACTTTCCTTGTTTTTACAAAATTCATTTGATCTATCTTTTGCCATTCTAAATTAAACCATTTGAAAAATTACAAAATTCTTAATAGTTAACAAGTTTTCTTGTCTCGTAACCATTCTAAAAAGAGTTACGTTGTCTCTATTAGAAGAAAATTCCGAGATATTTCTAATTTAATTTTGAGAAACGTGTAGTATAAACTTCCTCAGTAAAATTCTTTCTTTCTTCATTGTTCCTAATGTACGCATTCGCTGCTACACATCTTAAATTTATCTATCGAAACCCTAAAATAATCAATTTCCATTTACGTGGTGGGCAAATCCTGTCTAATCTATTCGAAACTATTAAAGTTATAAAGGGAAATCATAGAGCAAAATTTGCCTTAACTACCTTCTCGTCCTACTAATTTGAAGAAATTAGATATCTCTATGTTTTAAAAACTAATTTATATGGGAAATAATTTAATGTCATAAGCAGTGGTTAATATGAAAAGTTTTATAGAAAGTTATATACTGTAGAATATAATTCGAAAAATAACATAAAATTAGTTATATTTTTTCTCCAAATAATGACCTATATTCTTGTGCTAATAAAAAAGAAATTAGTCTATATTTGTATTTCTTTTGTCTTATTTATGAGACGTGAAGTGGTTTTCTTCTTGATTTTCCCTTCCATTTATCTCAAGAGTCATTTGTCAAACCTGTCGTGGGAGTTATTTCGTCTCTCCGAACACTCCTTCACTCGTATTTCACACTCCTTGTAATATATCATAAATTTCGCGACACCATCACATTATTCTATGCAATTTAGGAAATTATATATATATATATATATATATATATATATATATATATATATATATATATATATATATATATATATATATATATATATATATATATATATATATATATATATATATATATATATATATATATATATGATAAAGTAAAAAGAACTTAGTTAAAAATCGATAATGCATATAAAGCAAACATAAAGTTTAAAGCAAAAATTAAAAACCTTTTGTTTCATAAAGGAAGCAACCCAAAATGTAAGAGAGTAGAATTTACGCTGAAGCACATTTTCTGGAATTAAAAGCTTCAGGTGGTAGAATTGTATGCAAAGTCAGCATGCTGTAGCAGGGGAAAAGACAGAGTTGCGCAAAAGACGTACTAGAGTTTTCATGCAATTGTGATGTGTTTGTTATATCTTTTTCGAAAGACAAACGTGCTTTAATTATTGAAACTTGTGCGTACCATTCATACAAACACGTGATAGAGAGGTTTCAATTGTAGTTTCCTCAATCTGAAGTTCTAAACAAGTCAACAATATTATATTTGATTGAAACATTCCGTAATACAGGGTTTGAGGGAATGTACAGAATCGATATAGGCTAGGCCAGGTCACCTCTGTAACCTCCGACGTTCTTGCAATGTCGCAAGAAACGTTGTTCATCCAGAAAATAATCATCATAAATTTTTCTGTCACCAGCACCGGTTTGAGTGTTACAAATAGGTTAAAACTGCATTCTTTAATGCATTGATGTCGTCCATGAACTGAAGAAACTAGACTGAGAGAAAGCTTTTTGCAGTACTTCCGTTAATTTCGTTATTTTGTTGATCTAAATAGAATTGAGGCGTCGGATCGTATACGAGTATAAGATCATTTTCGACATCTGTTTTAACTTATACAAAATGTCTCATTTGTTTTTGTTTTTCTTCCTATGTATCTTTTGCAAAGTTTAAATACATATATACAATAGTGTGCGACATCCTTTTTTGAAACACCAGGAAAAAAAGGGGCGAACAAAATTCGTTGTGCAATGTTAAAACAAACACAAAACTGGACCATATTTTCCTACATTATGACCACTAAAAGAAAAAAGAATTGAAAAAAAAGAGCTGAGAAAGTAGATATTATAAACTGAGGAAACAAGATATTAATTAATTATCATTGTATTGCCTTTACCTTCACGTGTAATCTTTCTTAAATATACAATATTATTACTGTGATATTACCTTCACTTTAATTATATTTTTATATCTTTCTTTCATGTTATTTGATTTATGTTGCTTTCACTTTTATTATCTTTTTTATTATTTCTTAATATATAATTCTTATCATAATAATGTTTTGTGCTTCATTTATTTTGTTACTTTAATTATTTAATTATATCTTTGTATGTTTCGTATTCATTTTTATCATTCAAAGGCGTGTCTTTAAACGGTTTTGTATTCATATATTCACCCATCATGGGCGTGTTTTTAAACATTTTCTTTAAAAAAAAAGATAAATGAGAATTTAAGTATAATAGTTTTTCTTAACAGTTAAAAATCAATAATCAACTTTATATATATTTATAACATAGAAATTATTATAAATTATCATAAATTTATAAGTTTATTATAAATTTAAAGCGTATAACAGTGATCTGCAATAGCATTTATTCATTTGGCCTAAACCTCCTTAACACTTTCTGTTTTTGTTATTTGTCATGTATGTACTTGTGCCTTTTCCCACTTTCCTCCTTTTCATCTGTCGTTCTTAAATTTGTTTAGTTCCCTCTTGAAATTTGTTTATATTCTTGTTAAAGCGTTTATCATTTTTATTTATATATTATAGATTTACTGAATATGAATCCAGATGAATTCGAAAACGTCCTAGAGTAATGGAACTTTGTAATTGTTACTACTTTAACTATTTTACTTTAAAGACTTATTTCTCTAAGAGCAATCTTTTATATATATATATATATATATATATATATATATATATATATATATATATATATATATATATATATATATATATATATATATATATATATATGATTATTAGAAAATTGCCTAAGGTTTTATTGTCTGGCAGTAGCAATTTTATTTTAAATTGATGTATACAATTTTTTTTCTTAAAGTTTAATTTTGCAAATTGAATGTTAAATATTTTTTCTTTCCTGTTTCTTAGCACTGATTCCGATATTGCATCTTTAAGGTTAAGTGTGTGTGCGTTTGTGTGTGTGTGTGTGTGTCTGTGTGTGTGTGTGTCTGTGTCCGTGTGTGTGTGTGTGTTCAAATTTGAAGACAAATACATTTGCTTTCCTTATACGAAGGATATTTTATTGGTGTTATTCACAGTTGCAAATTGAAATGAAAAGGAAAGAGAGATTTAATCAAGGACAAAATAATGACGAACGAAATTGATGTTTAAAAGCATAATCTCTTTCTATTAATTTCCAAAGGCCTTTGGATTATAATTCTGTTATTGCTCTCATTTTACGTAACGTTACTTAAAGTTATTATAACAATGCTATATTGATATAAGTCACAAAGAGAAAAATCTCAAAATATGACCAATTTAGGGGTTTCATAAAGGTAAATTTCAACTCTATTCGTTTTGTAGGTTGATAAACATTTTTACAGTTTAAGTTAATAGTTTAATTTGAATACATAAAAATGTTAATATAATAGTAATAATAATAATAATAGCAATAATAATAATAATAATAATAATAATAATAATAATAATAATAATAATAATAATAATAATAATAATAATAATAATAATAATAATAATAATAATAATAATAATAATAATAATAATAATAATTTAGGAATTCAATGTCAGCTTCCGTTTATATTTTATACTTACTTTCCAATTCCGTAAAATTTTCTTCTATTTTAAATTTTTTTTTCTTATTATAATTCTTGAGAACAACTTACATAGAAAATAAGAAGCATATTTATATTTATTTTCTAACTGGTTTCGTCCGTAAACCTTAGACGGACATCATCAGAAGTTTGAATTCTTACAAATGAATGAATTTTTTTAAGTACAAATTAAGATTATAGATTATAAAATTTAAAAGTATATCAAATTATGTATAGTTTGAGTTACAGTTTCTAATATAGTAAGCTTCAGCTATTTTAATTTCTTGCGCTTCACAAGAGGAGTAAAGAATTTTAAATGATTGGGGTTTATCCCATATAGTTGCTTGATTTCCCATGCTCAATATAGAAGTGCTCGTAAATTTTTATGGGCTTAAAACGATGTTCATATGTCCTATCTGTTAATCTGTTATAGTCGTGTAACCAATATTATCAAAAAATCTGCAATCAATTCGAAAATAAAAGTTAAACTATACCATAAAAGCAGATCGCTTTCTTCTTTCTTTCCTACAAAGGAAAGCTAATCATCATGGCGTGTACCATCTTGTTGTCCCGAGTATGAATGTACTTCGACGTATATTGGTTACCCGTACACGACAAATATATTAACAATAGGGCATATCAATATCGTTTTAAGCCCAGTAAAATTTACGTGCATTTCTATACTGAATATGTAAAATATCCCAACATTTAAAATTCTTTACTCCTCTTGTGAAGCTCAGAAATTAAAAATAGCTGAAGCGTACTATATTAAAAATCACAAACCATACATTAACATTAAGTTTAATGTACTGTCACTCAAACTATACTTAATATGATATAATTTTTAATTTTATAATATATTATCTTAATTTTTACTTTAAAAATTTATTCATCTGCAAGAATTCAAATTTAATGAGAAAAATAAACACGCCAAAAATTAATCTTAAAGGTTGTTGACCTGGTCTCGATTTAAAGTTTAGATCCTTTGCCACAATATTAAAGGATGGAGAACGTTCATTGATTCTAATTTATTTACATTATTTCTTTCGTAGGATTTACTTTACCTCAGTTACAACGCTTAAATTAAATCTCTTTCCTCATTAAATTTATTAAATATCTATTTCCTACTTTTTGTTTAAATTTCTTTTCTCTTTTCAAAATAGTTTTTTAACAAAGTATCTTCATCTTTTGCTCCGCTGTTTTACTAGTTTCAAATATCATTTTTTCCATAACTATAATCCCATTTCTGAATTCCTTGCCAAGCACCAACACGATAAATGCTTCTAATTTATCAAAATAGAAATATTTTTCAAACTAACATATCGAATATTTTTTAATTTATTTTAATTTCTATAATTCAATAGTTCTATTCTTCAATGTTAGCAGCCACTCATCCCTTCAAAACCTCTGCTAAAATAAACATCACTTGACGGTGTAATAATATATTAGTAGTTGTTAGAATCAAATTCATTTTAAATGCGCTTCGTACACAACAAAATATACCAGTTTTTAAACCTCTATTTAAATATACTTTTTAACCTCTTATATGCTACCTTCTCATCGTCCAATTCACTAGTGTCTAATTGAGAAATTTATTTTATTATTATTATTATTATTGTTATTATTATTATTATTATTATTATTATTATTATTATTATTATTATTATTATTATTATTATTATTATTATTATTATTATTATTATTATTATTATTATTATTATTATTATTATTTATTATTATTATTATTATTATTATTATTATTATTATTATTATTATTATTATTATTATTATTATTATTATTATTATTATTATTATTATTATTATTATTATTATTATTATTTTTTTATTATTATTATTATTATTAGCATCTGTGCTTTCCCACAAAGGTAATAAAGCTCTGAAAAGTAGTTTTCTCTTCGGTTTGGAAGAGTTTTTCATTAGGAAAGAAAAACAAGGGAGAAGAATTGCCTCTTTCTCATCCTTTTATATTTATAATTGCGGAGAAAATTAAATGCTGAGGCATGTAATTAATTTTTACTAATGAGAATTCATTCTGCGTTTTACGTCTTCGAAATTAATGTAATTTTAGAAGATTCTTTCGTCTAATGAAAGAAATACAACTTTATTTGCTTTATAATTTCTCTTAATTTAATAAAATTTCTTACGTTCCAAAGGTTATTTTTATTTGGATTAATAAAAAAAATGATAATAAAAAAGGTAAATGCCATAACTGATAAGTGACTGATGCCAATTCATTAAAATTTTTAGAAATAATTGATAGCTAATGTTACTAAGCACTCTAGATTGTTTGAAACCCTTAAAAATAGCGACGTAAAGCTCAATCCTAAGATTAGAGACAAAGCGACTCTGGTGCTTCTTCGGGAAAAAGGTTAATGAAATATTTGACCTTTAAATATAAAGACGTTACTTTCATTTGTCCAAAATGTCTCGAAAGAGAATGACGAATGAAGATTGATTGCGAAGATGGAAAAAGAAATTGCAAATTTTTGAAGTAGAACGTGGAACAACTACGAAGAACCAAAATAAATGCAGGTCTATATTAAATTAAAATAAATAAAAATAAATAAAAAATAAATAAATCCTGCAACTACAGATACAACTACTACTACTATTATTTGTAATAATAATAATTATGATAATAATAATAGTTAATCATCCTCATTATTACAAAACTAAACAGTCGAATAGTATTGCTTTTTTAGTTTAATTTAATATTATTATTATTATTATTATTAATTATTATTATTATTATTATTATTATTATTATTATTATTATTATTATTATTATTATTATTATTATAACCTTTGTTACCATTTCATTACTGGTATTAAATTTTACTGCAAAAATTTATACCTAAAATAAATTAGCTCACAAAAGTATTGCTCTTCTCTCTAACATTATTGTTGTTTTTGTTGTTGTTGTTGTTTTTGTTGTTGTTGTTGCTGTTGTTGCTGTTTTGTAGTTAACTTTGTTGCTACTTCTCTTTTAATTTCAAAATTTCATTTTTTGGAAGCAAATAAACTCAAAACTCACTCCAGAATAAACAAAGTGGAGCCATATTTTTTCACAGTTAAATTGCACGAAACTTAAACGAGATTGCCCAACCAATAACACCTTAATTATATACTAAAGTCCAAACTATATATATATATATATATATATATATATATATATATATATATATATATATATATATATATATATATATATATATATATATATATATATATATATATATAGAAAACTAATGATCAAAATTATCGATCCACGTATGAAATATGACGCCATGCTTCATTGTCGCCAGAGATTGTATAATAATATCATACGGTGACGCTTATTTGGAAGAGAATAACGAGGGAAACATGTACGACACCTTACAATATACCTGTTCAATGTGGGCAGTCATAATTTTCAAAACCATACTTACCAAACAGGAAAGAGATAGAATGGCAAGTTAGAGCCGTGAAAATATTCACAGATAATATTGGAATGGAATTCGGCCTGGATAAATGTGTTTGAATGCATTTAAAAAAGAAAAGAGAGTAGATGCCGAAAATAATGTTATAGATGACACAGAAATTAAAATGTTAGAAGTACATACAAGGTAAAGGAATCTGAAAAAAAGAGGATGACATCATAAAAACCGTAATAAGGAAAAACTATATTGATAGACTTAAATGATTTTTAAAAGCTGTATTTAAACCAAGAAATGAAATTGAAGCACTTAAGATCCACACTATGCCAATGATAACTTAATGGACTCAGTATCAATGACTGGTCTCAGCTTGAAATTAACGAGCTAGATATCAGAACCAGAAAGCTGATTCGTACTCGTAAAAGAACCTACAAAAATCAATGCATTGCAAGAATGTACATTTTGAATGAGAATTCGAATGATAGATGATATCCACAAAAAAGATATAATTGGAATTGGAGGATATTTAAAGGGAAAAGGAAGTAGATACTTGAACTTGGTGAAAGATCATAAAGAAAGAAAGCCAAGTGCAACACCCCTCATTAAAAAGTCTCAAGACTATCGAGAAGAGTACTCGATGAAGGCAGGAATGGAATTAGCAAAGGAAGATTTAAAAAATAAAATCAAGAAAATAAAAGAGCGATATGAAAAGAAAAGGAAAAGTGAAAATGGAAATAATTAGAGAAGGCTTAAAAACTCTAAACATAAGAAGGAAGAGGTGTTTCATAAGGAATTTAATAATAAAGAAAAAGAGAGGAATTTATATCAAAGGGATATTTAAGATTCAAAGAGGAAAGATTATTGATTATAGCACAAGACGCAGATTTAAAGCAAACTGATTTAAAAAAATATAGAAAAAAAAGAATTGTAGTGAAGAAGGAAAATCAGTAATTCAAATATTACCTTGATGAGAGTTATTCTCCCTAATAATACTTAAAGACACGATTGTGTCTGCAAACCATAAGCCATAAACTATGTAAAAATTATGAGGTTCAAGCACACTCAAACAACCACTTAAATATTGATCCATCATAAGGAAATTGCCAATCACACACACACACACACACACACTATATATATATATATATATATATATATATATATATATATATATATATATAATATATATATATATATATATATATATATATATATATATATATATATATATATATATATATATATATATATATATATATATATATATATATATATATATATATATATATATATATATATATATATATATATATATATATATATATATATATATATATATATATATATATATAGATAATGAATAGTTTCAAATTCTCCAAAATTACAAAATTCTAGCAGCCAATAGAATATAATGCAATAGATCAGGCATTGTAACAACAGACAAAGCGAACAACAAATTCTATATTGTGGAAGTTGATGTTCCCTATGAAAGGATGGTTTCAATTTACGAAAAAGAGAAAGAGATTAGGTATCAAAACCTCAGACGCGAAATTAGGAGAATATGGAACGTTGGGGAGAAAGTTGAAAATGCCTGTGGCAATGGGAGCTCTAGTAATGAACATATAAAAAGATTCCCAATCAATGTATCATCATTAGAAATAAATTTAGAAGTAGTAAAAAAAATCAAATCATCGTTAGACTGGTGTTGAGAAAACAACAATGTGCCAACCTTTTGACTCGACGTTCGGGCCAGGCATACCTTAACCCCATTTGGGAAAAGGGTGATAA
>SEYY01000817.1:81167-88667 GCA_009176605.1 Armadillidium nasatum
TTACTTTACCGAGATTTCTGTTAAAGTTATTTGTGTTTTTAATTAAAAAGATTCCAAACACTTTTTACACTCACCCTCTTTTGGAAAGAAACTTCTTATTTTGTAGAGTTCGCATTATTAATTAATTGTACGTCATTTTCTTTTCTATGTTGATGCAATGCACCCGGGTTTAAGGTCGCCACTTCTTAAACTGTAGCCATGTTTGATACATACTTCTTTTAAAATCATGTTTCACCAAAAAAATTTTCATCATAATTTGTGCAGCTTATGCTATAAATACCATCTTTGGTTGTCCTATCATTCATAGGAGGTTTTGATATAAATATTTAATTTATAGTATTAGGGACCAACTATATAAAAGAGTCCATATTTGAGAAAAAAAATTTTTGTTTTGGAATCAATATGAAAAGAAATTCCAATTCTTTCTCTTCTTTGTTTTATAAAAAGTTTTATTTAAGACTCTTTCTTGGTAGTATAATAATTTAAAATAAATACAAATAATTTTAACAGAAATCCCGGTGAATAAAAATAGATGATACTTTAATTAAACAATTTATTAAGATATGACAAATTTTTAAAAAATAATTTAAAAAAATATGATCTTCTTTTAAAACCACTAAAATAAGTTTTTAAGAATGTTCATTTTTCTTTTTTTGTTGTTTTTCTGATTCCCTGATTAAGGATCCCCGAATGTAGGGACCGAAAACTTGGTTCCTTTTTAACTTTTTGTTTTTCTTCTTTAAAATTATTTGTTATTTCGTTTTGTTGTCTTACGTTTTTATTATTTTATAACAAATATTTGGCTTGTAGGTAGAGAAATTATGGATTTATTCCCAAATAAATATAATATGGTGATATTCTGATTATTAACTTGTATATATATATATATATATATATATATATATATATATATATATATATATATATATATATATATAATATATATATATATATATATATATATATATATATATATATATATATATATATATATATATATATATATATATATATATATATATATATATATAATAAATATTATAAATGTATATAAACTACGATTGTTGATGCAAAAACAACAATTATTCCAATATGAAATTACAAAGTTAAAAACTGTGACGTATTGTATTGTGAGATTTGATCATTGAATTTAAGTGAATTCTTTTTTTTTTTTTTTTTAAATAAAAGTATTTAAAGGTGTTAGCCTATTGCCTTGTCAAAGATATGAAATAGTGTCTGAAGAAGAAAAGGAGAGAATTGTCAAATCATTTAGAGACTGTGAATATTACGTCATCACGGGTTTGACCCTTAAAGTCAAATGACTAAAGCTTGGTCATTTGTTAACATGTATATTGAAACGAAAAAAACAAAACGGAATTTCTCTTCAAGTGGACGATCATCAAAGTTTGACAATGAAATAATTTACTTTCTTGCCTTTCATATAGAAATAAATCCTCTCATCACTCTGAAGAAACAAATATATTTTAAGAGAAAGAAACTTTGACAAAAAAAAATGTTTTAATTTCTACTATGGAAAAAAGCATCAGATGGAGAGCTAATCTCTCTGAAGAATGTTTATTATTTCCCGGACAGAAGGGATACCATTGAATTACTTGATGAACTTAATCGTAAGTATACAATATATGAATATAGAATAAACTCTACTTTATGCAGTATTTATATTTTACATTATTGTACTTATATAACTCTTAATTTGAAAATGTGAAGGAATGTTTGATAGGCAAGTTTACGTAGACGAAAGAGAATTTAGCATCTAATGAGAAAGAACTTTTGGAGAGCGCCAACAGGGAAAGAGCTGATACAATTATTGATGACACTAATGAAGAAAATCTTACAACCATTGAGGCAACTGAAAGAGAAGCCGATATACTCTATTTTGAAACAAAATTTGAAAGTTTTCACAATCATATCTTTCGGAATTTCCATTTTAATTTATAAGTTATTTTGTGGGAAGAAGTTTCTTTTAATTTATTACATAACGTAACTGTTCAAAGAGATCAAGAAAATCCCATCAGAAAGGAATCATTTCAAGTTCATACTTCTTTATTCCTCTTTTCTAATTTTACAGAATTATTTTTCTCTGTAACGAAATCGGAGTGAAATTTGCGTTTAGCAAAAATTCGAAGAACAACTGGAGATGGTATCTATCTGACAGAACAAGAAACGAACCTTCTGAGAGGAGGAAAAATTTACTAGAAAATTAAATTACAAAGTGTTTGCATAAAAATAATGTAGTACGTCATCGAACAGGGCTTCTCAAAAGCTGACACCTATTATTAAAAAAAAATAAATGGTGTAGAAATAGTTAGCTAAAATATATTTATAAATTCTAATTTTATTATTATATAGCACAATTAATATTAGTACAATTCAACAAAATAACTTACACTTTAAAATGTAATCGAATAAATATAAAGTAAATAAAAATATTCTGTGTGCCTAATACTTTTGAATATATTTCAAATAGCAAGTCTGATTGACAAAATAAATGAAGCCTTTGTTGCAAAGAATATTAGTTTTCTTGTCCAGTGCCGAACGACATCATATTGCCGAATTCGAATTCGAATTCTGCACTGCCGAATTGTTTTGATTCAATACCGATGTATCTCATATTGTCAAATATCATAATAGTTTTTGCCGAACTTGAATGATGACCATCGATCTGAAATGAGAAATTCTCAAAATTGCGAAAGAATTATCGAAATTAAATTGGAAATTGACGAATTTATTATTTATCGAAATCATTCAAACGAAGTCTGTTCAAACGAAATTCCAAAGAGTAATATTATATATATCATATATATATATATATATATATATATATATATATATATATATATATATATATATATATATATATATATATATATATATATATATATATATATATATATATATATATATATATATATATATATATATATATATATATATATATATATATATATATATATATATATATATATATATATATATATATATATATATATATATATATATATATATATATATATATATATATATATATATATATATATATATATATATATGTCAAAGCCGGACATTTAAATGCCTTGAGTATATTTAAATACCAAATGCATGAGAAAAATGTATTCATATGTATTTGTAAATGAATAAACGAATCCGATCTGGTTTACTATTAGCTAGGGTAATAGGAGAACAAGAGTTTTTCCTACGACCGAATACGCATTGTTCCTTTCCTGCGCCACCATTTCACAATAGCAGGTACAATTGAACTGTGGATTTTTGGAAAGGAAAATTTAGTTCTTCTAAATATCCTGAACGTCAAAGTAGGATTCATTCTAAAAATTCGGTGCAATGGCTCAAATTTATGCTTATCAGTAATGTCGGATAGTGTGTTTATGAAAGGTTGAAGCTTTAGGAATGAATTACTTAGCTATAAGATTGATATCTGAGTTACCAGCAGGAGAGAAAAATGGTGTATTTAAATCGAGAATTAGTAGTAATGAAGCCCGAGTCGAGCGTGTTTAAGATTTGGTAAGAGAGATTCGGAATGTATTTAGGTTCCCAAATCATCTGTTCCAGATCGTTAAGAATACTGAATGATTTAGATTCTTCATCTTAATCAGTATGAAGTGGAGTCCAACGACTTTTTTTAATTTTTTTATTTAAGAGTTAGGGAGAAAATCGGAAACCTGGACAAATTAAAGGACATGACCTGATACACCGCGTTTGAAGGTGTGTAAGTCATTAGAAGATGGGAAAATAGATTAACAAAGTGTGTTCCAGCCTTTACCAGTAGATTACATATATGATTGACAGAGCGGTTAAATCTGAGGTCAAAGTGCTGGACAGAGAAAGGATGAGACTGTGCTGAAAGAAGCGACACACTATCCCTTCTCAGTGGAGAAGGTATGCGACAACAGATTTCAGAAGAAAAGTATCCATTGTAATAGCGATAGTTTATAGAGTGACTACCTCAATAATTCGACGGGTTATTAGAGACTGGAGAGAATTAATGAAAGTAAAAGAGTTGATAAGACAAAAAGCCTTAGACTAAACATTTTTAAGGAGAGATGAATGAGTGGAAATGTGTGAGGCGCACCCCATACAGGAGCGAACATCATCCCTATAAAGAGCAAGCAACTGGGATGGAGTGAAGAAATTATGAAGGCGCCTTAGAGTACCTAACCTCTTAGAAGCTTGTTTAGAAAGAGAAGCAATGTGATCTTTCCAAGAAAGATCACGAGAAAAAAAAACACCAAGAATATTAAAGAGTGAAGAAAATTTGAGGTGTTTTTTCGAAGAAGATATCATAGTTGTGTGAAAGGTTGTGTTGAGTAGAGAGATGAAGGAATTGAGTTTTTGGTGGCATTGAAAACGATCATGTTTTATCTGTCTCAGTTTGAAATTCGAGATAGATCAGAGGTTAGTTGCTAAAAGGCTACCTTCCTTACGTCTATTAACTACTATTGAGAGGGGCACCTTTCAAATTGAAAAGAGTAATGAAGGGTGGAGTCATCGGCATAGGAGTGGATAGGAGATAAAGTAACAGAGAGAATGTCAATTTTGTAAAGTAGAAAAAGTGTTGGGGATAGGACAAATCCCAAAGGGACACCACTATTAAAAGATTTAATGGAGGAACAGTGGCCATCTACAACAGCTACTATAGAACTGAGAAGGAAATTAGACTGAAAAGGAAATTAGGGAGAAAATCACAGAGCGAAGGATAGATTCCGAAAGAGGGAAGTTTGGAAACCAAAGCTTTGTGTCAGACTCTATCAAAAGCTTCCGATATGTCCAGCGCAACAACAAAAGATTCACCGAAATGTCTAAAAGTGGAGGACCAAGAGTCAAAGAGAAGTGAAAGAAGGTCATCAGTTGAGCGTCTTTACGAAAGCCATACTGGAGATCTGAGATAAGATTAGCACAATTGAGATGTCTCAAAGTTTTCCAGTTAAGGAGAGACTTAAAGTTTGGTACCGTGAAATCTCCTAAATAGAGAACATCAGCATTTGGTCAAGAAGACGTAGCTGTATTCTGGCGGTAGTAAAATATTTTTAGAAATGAAAATCTGTTCCATTGTGAACAGAACGGAAGCAAGATAATGGAAGTAAAAATTTCAGTTAAGCATAGAACATTGAAGTTGGGAAGATTCAGAGTTTCCGAGATGTGTTAGAGGAATGTTAATGCCAATGTAGTTTATCAACTCCATTGTAAAATTGTAAAAAAAAAGTTGTAATTTGTGTTGTTAAAGTTATTAACCGAGAAGGAATCCTTGATTATCAGTGTCTCTGACAGCAGTAAAATGTTAGTATCATAACCTCTCCAACGCCTATCCCTACTTGTTCCACCACGCTAATCATTTCAGCAATAACAGTATTTCTATGCTCCTTGACACAAATAATAATAATAAAATAAATTCAACTAATTTTACCCTAACCAGTAAACATTGCAATTAAATACATTGTATTTAAAATTTTACTTGTTAAATTATTTAAATAGATTACAACTGAGGTATTAAATATATATATATATATATATATATATATATATATATATATATATATATATATATATATATATATATATATATATATATATATATATATATATATATATTATATATATATATATATTAAGGCAACATCGTTTATCCTCCCAACGATGCAATTGAAATGAAAATTTTATACATGGTAGCATTATTTTGCCTCCCATTAAACAATATAGTTTATTCTCCAATTGTGCTCTCTCTCTCTCTCTCTCTCTCTCTCTCTCTCTCTCTCTCTCTCTCTCTCTCTCTCTCTCTCTCTCTCTCTCTCTCTCTCTCTCTCTCTCTCTCTCTCTCTCTCTCTCTCTCTCTCTCTCTCTCTCTCTCTCTCTCTCTCTCCTCAAGGAAAATAGAATGCGTCCTTCCAGAAGATGAAAGGTTTCAAGTCTTCCTCCTCTTATTTTCACTATATGATAGATAAATTGAAGCATTTTTTTCGATTTTTAATTAATTAGATTAATCCTATTTAGGCATTATTATCTATATGAAAATGTAATCGAAGAAAGGTAGGTCTTATCCCATTTTAGCTTTGTAATTATACAAGAGTTACTGTCTCCTTTACTATTATTTTACCATTAGTTTTATCTCCACTCGCATATATATATATATATATATATATATATATATATATATATATATATATATATATATATATATATATATATATATATATATATATATATATATATATATATATATATATATGTATATATATATATATATATAATATATATATATATATATATATATATATATATTTGAACACGTAATGTAATTATTTCCCTGAGTTATCTAGGCACTTAACATGGTTTGTCAAATTAGAATTAGAATAGTACATGACATAATATTTTTTTTAAAAAAAATCATTTAGATGTTACCTTAGTTTTAAATTTCCAGCATAACAAAGCTATGTTCTCATTAAAGGAGAGAGAGAGAGAGAGAGAGAGAGAGAGAGAGAGAGAAGAGAGAGAGAGAGAGAGAGAGAGAGAGAGAGAGAGAGAGAGAGAGAGAGAGAGAGAGAGAGACCCTTCATTTTGTCACCAGATATTGCGAGATCATGACTGTTTTCTTTTTCCATTTGCAAATTTATTTGGATAAAAGTTTTGAAGAAAATTATTCAATTGTTTAAAAGGTAAGAATTTAATATTCAAAATGAAATGACACGAATGCAAAGTTTAGCTAAAATTCACCAAAACTACACACACATGCACACTCTTATAAACATACACACATGCACACACCTATAAACATACATACACACACACACACACACACACACACACACCACATATATATATATATATATATATATATATATATATATATATATATATATATATATATATATATATATATATATATATATATATATATATATATATATATATATATATATATATATGAAAAAAAAGGCACTTTAAAAAAGAAGCTTGATATTTTTTAAAAGTTGATTTTGAAGTAGATGAGACCAATAGAAGTAAATTTTTGTGAAAATCAATTATTTTGTCTTTATAATAAGAATCTGTTTATTTGTGCACTTCATCCCTCATCATGTAGCAAATGGAACCTAAGTGTCTGTTTTTTTTTTTTTTTTTTTTTTTTTTTTTTTTTTTTTTTTTTTTTTTTTTTTTTTTTTAGTTGTGCCTAATTTTTCTAATTATAAAAATGATTTCTTCATTTTCCTTTGTATTGAAATAAAAGAGTGATTTTTTTTTTTAAATCTTTTTCGTTAATTTACGACCTTTAATTAAACATTTATTTTTCATTTAAGTATTTTTCGAAATTTTTATATACATTGCATCCCAAAATTAAGTATGAATTTTAATGTTATCGGATGCCTTAAAAAAAAAAATAAAGTTTATATGTGTTTATCATGCTTAAAATGTGCTAGAGATGTAAAGATACAGAGGTGTACAGTTTGTACATGGTATCTGTAACAAGTAGCA
>SEYY01000817.1:93667-98667 GCA_009176605.1 Armadillidium nasatum
TAATTTTGGTTTTAGCCTGTGTTTCAATTGCTATACTTTTTGCTTTAAGTTGTGTTTTACTAGTTTTAGTTAATATATTTTTAAAAGTGTTTTTTTATTTTTTTTGTGAATGCGTTTTTTTTTTTTTTTTTTTTAGTATTTATTTTAATATTTGTTTTATCCAGTTTTTCAATTGTGTTTTAATTTGTGTTTTGACTTGTGCTCTTTTTTTTTTTTAATTTAGTTAATATTGTTATTTAAAGTGTTTTTAGTGCTTGTGTGTGTGTGTGTGTGTGTGTTTGTGTTTTTAGCAATAAAAATTCAGGCCCGAACTTCAGACGTACTGAAAATTTTAGTTCTCAGCAATTTTTTTACTACGAGGAATTTAAGCTAAGTTTCAACTATTTTTTTTTTTTATTTTTTATTATTATTATTTTTATTGGGAAGTTTTATTTTAGTGCACAAAAATTATTTCAATTTAATATAATTTGAGCTTTTAACTTAAAATTGTTTAAGACTATTTTAAGTTTAATTTTTCGATTTCAAAATCATTTTACCGTTTTTAAGCTTGGGTTTTAAATGTATACATTATTTAAGTTTTACTTTGTTTTCTTGTTTGTGTTTGTTTGAATGTTTGTTTGCTTGATTGTTTGTTTGTCTGCTTGCTTGTCGGTTTCTTTGGCTGTTTTGTCTGTTTGTCTGATATAATTGTGGTTGTGTGTGTTGAATGGCGTGTGTGCACAGACGTGGGTTCTCTATACACTTTACCAACGTCCGTGGCTTATTTTCTAATTTGGCCTCTGTAGAATACCACCTTTCTCACTCTCATCCAAATCTTCTGCTCTTGTCTGAGCCTCAGATATCTAAGAATTCCTCCTTAAACTTTTTTAATATATCCGACTATAACTTATTTCATAATTTCCGTTCTAAGGGTGGAGTTTGTGCCTACGTAAACACCAACACTCCGGTAACACGTCTTGTGAATCTTGAATCTCCTAACTTCGATGTTCTGTGGCTTAAAATCTTTCTTCCTACCACTACGATAATCTTGTGTTTCTGCTATTGTTCTCCCAATAGAACAGATTTTTCCACCTTTTTTGAATATCTAACTACTTCTCACGAGACTGTTACATCTTCACATCCAAATACTGAAGTCCTCTATTTAGGGGATTTCAATGTACACAACACTGAATGGTTGGGTTCCTCTCAT
The DNA here is from genome assembly GCA_009176605.1 of Armadillidium nasatum. Lineage (NCBI taxonomy): Eukaryota > Metazoa > Arthropoda > Malacostraca > Isopoda > Armadillidiidae > Armadillidium > Armadillidium nasatum. Next base: position 94,857 of record SEYY01000817.1, read on the forward strand.
ACTGATCCAGGAGGGGAGGAGGCCGAATCATTCAGCATTCTCAACGATCTGGAGCAACTGATTAAAGAACCAACACACATTCCGGATCGTCCTAACCAATTCTTAAAAACTCTTGACTTATGTTTCACTACTAGTCCTTCTCTCTATAAATACGCTGTCTTCGCACCTATTGGTAAATCTGACCACAACCTAATTACTCTTAATTTTCAAGCTTTCTCTCCAACTGCTCCACCCTGCCCTAAGCGTATCTTCTGGCACTTTGATCGGGCTGACTGGGAGGCTTTGCGTCGCTTCTATGCTAACTATCCTTGGATGGACTGCTTTGTCTCTGAAGACGCGTCAGACTCCGCTGATAAGGTGGGGGCTGTAATCGTTGATGGGATGAGCAGGTTCATTCCTTCTTCAGCTCAAATCTTTTTCTCCTCAAAATCCATGGTTCGATCGCACCTGCTCTCTTGCCATTCAGGCTAGAGACATCGCGTATCGAGACTGGAAAAACTCTCCTTCTCCTATCACTCTTGCTAATTTTCATTCTGCTCGGAATCGTTGCAGGGATATTCTTCGACGAGCAAAGCAGGCTTTCACTAGAAGAAGGTGTGCGGAGCTCCTAAACTCTCCTACTGATAAATCTTTCTGGCCTCTTGCCAAAAACATCTCTAACAACTTCTGTAAATCTTCCTTTTCTCCTCTTATTTGTCCTGATGGCTCTGTTGCTAACACTCCAACTGAAAAGGCTAATCTCTTCGGCCTCCTATTTTCCTCTAATTCAACCCTGGACGACTCTGGCAACCCTCCTCCTACTACTTCTCCTCTCAGAAGTCCCATGCCTTTACCTATAATTACATTTGATCGGGTGCATGGGCTTCTGAAATCTATGAACGTCAGGAAGGCCAGTGGCCCGGATGGCATTCCTCCCCGAGTTTTAAGGGAGTGTGCTTCTGAGCTTGCTCCGCCCCTCGTTCAACTCTACTCTCTATGCCTTAATACTAATACTTTCCCTCAGTGTTGGAAGCGCGCATTGGTCCAACCTATTCCGAAAAAGGTAGCCGCTCTGATCCTTCTAACTATCGCCCTATAGCTCTCACTTGTATTCTGTCTAAGATCTTTGAAACCCTTCTCAACTCTCACTTTCTAGGATCATCTGGAATCTCATTCCCTTCTTTCTGATCATCAGTATGGCTTTCGACGTTCGAGGTCTACTGGTGATATACTTTCCTATCTCACAGATTTATGGTCTTCTGCCCTTAGGGACAATGGGGAGACTTGTGTGGTGGCGCTTGACATATCTAAGGCATTTGACCGGGTATGGCATGCGTCACTGCTTTCCAAGCTCCCCTCCTTTGGGTTTCCTCCTTCTCTTTGCTTACTTATGTCTAGCTTTCTTTCTAATCGCTCCATTTCAGCTGTTGTTGATGGAGCGACTTCTTCTTCCTTTCCTGTCAATAGTGGTGTTCCTCAGGGTTCTGTCTTATCTTCTACTCTATTCCTACTTTTCATTAATGATCTTTTTAGCTGTTCATCTAACCCTATCTATTCATATGCCGATGACTCAACCCTCCATTCTTCTACTCATTTCAAATCTGCTCCTTCCTTTGCATCTAGAGTTGCCTCTCGTCTTCATCTTTCCGATTCCATTCTTGCAGATCTGGATAGAATTTCCCAGTGGGGTCGTCTCAACCTTGTGAAATTCAACTCTTTAAAAACTCAACTTCTAGAAATCTCACTCTCAAAGACACCTCCTAACTTTTCTATTTCTTTCGACGGTTCTCCCGTCTCTCCTGTTGACAATATAAATATTCTTGGCCTTAACATAAATACAAAAAAATGTCTTGGAAACCTCATATCACAATGGTTGCTAAGGCGGCCTCAAAGAAGCTGGGAGTTCTGTTTAGGCTACGAGAATTTTTTTCTTCTTCGCAGTTACTCCAATTATACAAGGGCCTCATCCACCCTTGTATGGAGTACTGTTCTCATATCTGGAGTGGCTCAGGTTTCACCCGTCTTTTGGATAGGGTTGAGTCAAAGGCTAAAAGACTTATAAACTGTTCTGCTCTTACAAATTCACTTGACCCTTTATCTTTGCGACGTGACGTTGGTGCCCTTTCTCTTTTCTATAGGTACTACAGCGGCAAATGCTCGAGGGAACTGTCCACTCGCATACCTCCACCTTTACGGCGTCCTCGTAGCACAAGGGGTGCATTGTCTGCACATAATTTTTGTGTAGACATAGGCAACTCCAGGCTTGTTCGCTGTGGTGCCTCCTTCTTTCCAGCCACCTCTGTTTTGTGGAATTCTCTCCCATCTTCTGTGTTTCCTGCTGAATTTAATCTAAATTCCTTTAAGGCCCGCGTCTGTGCTCACCTGCGAAATTTGCGTTAGGTGTGGGTTGTGGGTTGTTTTTATCTCTTCTATTGTTTAGCACCCCCTCCTTGAATAGGGCTTTGCCCGTGAGCGGTGGTGAAGTGTAAAAAAAAAAAAAAAAAAAAAAAAAAAAAAAAAAAAAAAAAAAAAAAAAAAAAAAAAAAATTGACAATTGATCGATTTTTTAGGTTCTTTAAATATCGATAAAAATTGAACAGCAGTTAACTTTAGAGAGAGAGAGAGAGAAGAGTTAAAGTTGAATGCTTGAATGTTCGTTTGTTCTTTGAAAAACCAAATACTGAATGATGTTCTATGTGAATGTTAAAAGGGTTGATAAATTGAATGATGAAAATGGTTAAAGTTAAGTTAAATGAAAGAGATGAGAAAGCTTCTTAGGAGATGAGATTCTCAGTAAATGAATGAATGGATTTTTAAAGTTCTATTGGTCCCTTGGATATAAAAGTAGATAAAGCGAATGATTTTCTTAATAATAAGTTGGATAAGTATCAAAGTTTATTAGAAATAAATATATATATTTATTTAATTATTTATTTATTTTTATAATTTTGGGATGCAGTGAAAAAGATCGAAAAGATTTTTAAAAATCCAAATAAAAGTAGAATAAATAAAGAGAGAATGAAAGGAAAGATAGATAGATAGATAAAGAAAAAGAGAGTGAGAGAGAAAGAAAAAGATTGATGGTTGTGTTGCAGAAAAGATGACACGAGGAAAACTAATGTATTAAAAAATATTTAATAACTTGTAAAAATAAATATCTTTTTTTTAATGCAATGGATGGATGAGGTCGACGGAAAATCATGAAGTGTATGTCACTAAATTTAGGTTGGAAGGAAATGCTGTTGTCAAGGGAGGAAAAAATATATAAATTAGAAGAAAATGACTGAAAAGAATTTGACTGAAAAAATTAATCTTTTTTTTTTATTATTTTTTTTTTATTTATTTATTTTTTTTACTAAGTATTTGAAGGACATGAAAAGGCATAAAGGCAATTTTGGTGACATTACAACGGAAAATGACTCCTTTGGTGCGATCTTAAAAAGAAAAGTGTGAGAAAATGCAATTCGATTAAGATAATTAGTATCGTGATCCCTTCCATTTTTGACAAATATTAGGTCAATATAATTGTTTTTATGTTAATTCTGCTACCTTAAAATTCCACATTTATATTAATTAAGATCGTTGCCCAAACTGACTCAGATATACTTTGCTATTTCGCTTACGTGGAATCTTATTTTTAAAGTTTAATATTTAAATATTTCAAAGCTGAATTTTCTTAGTAATTTTATGTTCGAAGTATTTTTTCTATTAATATTTTTGCCTATTTAAATATATTTAAATGAAATTCGTCTTGAGAAAGGAAATTAACGTAATTTTGGAGAGTAAAACTCAAGATTCAGAAAGGAAAAAGTGGAAGAATAAAAGCTCGTAA
>SEYY01000817.1:103667-118667 GCA_009176605.1 Armadillidium nasatum
TCAGTAGGACCAGCATCGTTCTCAAACCAACCTCCAAACACTCTCTCCCAGGGGTTTTCAAAAGATTGCGCTTCTCCGAGCAATGGTTCCCAATGCTGGTTCTGGAGCAGTTACAAGCCATTGACAGAGAAATCACAAGGCCGGATGGCTAGTCCTGTCGTCCTTGCATTTAGTTCTCTTCACATGATCCGATCCTGTCGTCGATTTTCAAACTCTTGTTTTTAAATTTCAAATTCTCAATGTTAAAGTTTAATTTTTCATTAAAAGACCGAAAGTCCATTATATTGAAAGATTTGTTGCTCCTCTATAAATTTTGATATATAATAATTTTATCGAAACTTATTTAATTTATTTTTTTTAATGCAAAAATATTTTCAAAAATTCTAATTTTAAAATAAATTTTAGCTATTAGTTTTTCAAATTTTGTTCAATACTATCTGAATGCATAAACCTTCTCTCTTCTTTTCTCTCCTCAATCTTCTTTCTGATTCTTCTCGCTTTTCTTTTCCCATCTATCTTTAGGCACATCTACTCTCGACGACGGCCGAATCATAAATAAAAAAAAAAAAAAAAATGTTTAATATATATATATATATATATATATATATATATATATATATATATATATATATATATATATATATATATATATATATATATATATATATATATTTTTTTTTTTTTTTTTTACAGAACGCCACCGCTCACGGGCAGAGCCCTTTTCAAGGAGGGGGCACACACACAGAGACAAAACACATGCAAACGCACACACCTAACGCACAGCCCTCAGGTGGGCGCAGACGGAAGCCTTGAAGAGTGGAAGGTTAAATACAGAAGGAAAAATAGATGAAGGTAGAGAGTTCCACAGAATAGAGGTGGCTGGAAAGAAAGAGGTACCACAACGGGCTAGCCTGGGATTTCCCACTTCCACACAAAATTGGTGCGAAAGCAGGGCACCCCTTGTGCAACGAGGACGACGCAATGGAGGAGGAATGCGAGAGGCCAATTCTCTCGAGCACCTGCCATTGTAGTACCTGTAGAAAAGAGATAGCGCGCCAACGTCACGTCGCAGAGACAGAGGGTCAAGAGAGTTTGAAAGTAGGGGACAGTTAATTAATCTTTTAGCTTTTGACTCAACCCTATCCAGAAGAGAGGAGGAGCCGGAGCCCCCCCAAATGTGAGAACAGTACTCCATACAAGGGCGAATAAGACCCTTATATAATTTGGAGTAACTGTTCAGAAGAGAAAAATTCTCGCAATCTGAACAGAACTCCCAGCTTCTTAGAGGCCGCTTTTAGCAACCATTGTGATATGTGGTTTCCAAGATAGTTTGTTGTTTATGTTTAGACCAAGAATGTTAATGTTATTTACAGGTGAGACGGGAGAGCCATCGAAGAGGATAGGAAAGTTAGGAGGTGTTTTTGAGAGGGAGATGTGAAGAAGTTGAGTTTTTAAAGAGTTGAATTTCACAAGGTTGCTATGACCCCACCGGGAAATCCCATCCAGATCGGCAAGAATAGAATTGGAAAGTTGAAGACGAGAAGCAACTCTAGAAGCAAAAGAGGGAGCAGATTTGAAATGAGTAGAAGAATGCAGAGTTGAATCATCAGCATAAGAGTGAACAGAGTTAGAAGTGCAGTGGAGAAGATCGTTAATGAAAAGTAAGAATAAGGTTGGAGATAAAACAGAACCCTGAGGAACACCACAGTTGACAGAAAAGGAGGAAGAGGTCGCTCCATCTACAACTGCCGAAATGGAAACGATCTGAGAGAAAACTAGACAATAGTAAGCAAAGAGAAGGAGGAAACCCAAAGGAGGGGAGCTTGGAGAGCAGTGACGCATGCCACACCCGGTCAAAAGCCTTGGAAATGTCAAGCGCCACCACACAAGACTCCCCGAAGTCCCTAAGGGCAGAAGACCATAGATCAGTAAGATAGGAAAGTATGTCACCAGTTGACCTCGAGCGTCGAAAGCCATACTGGTGATCAGAAAGAAGAGAATGAGACTCCAAATGATCCAGGAAATGAGAGTTGAGAAGAGTTTCAAAAATTTTAGATAGAACACAAGTGAGAGCTATAGGTCGATAGTTAGAAGGGTCAGAGCGACTACCTTTTTTCGGGATCGGTTGAACCAACGCACGCTTCCAGCATAGAGGAAAAGTATTAGTATTAAGGCATAGAGAGTAGAGCTGAACGAGGACAGGCGCTAACTCGGAAGCACACTCCCTCAGAACCCGAGGGGGAACGCCATCCGGGCCACTGGCCTTCCTGACGTTCATAGATTTCAGGATCCCATGCACCTGATCATGAGTAATTACAGGCAGAGGCATGGGACACCTGAGAGGAGAAGGAGTAGGAGGAGGGATGTCAGAATCTAGCAGGGTAGAATTAGATGAAAAAAGGAGGCCGAAGAGATTAGCCTTTTCAGAAGGAGTATTAGCAACAGAACCATCAGAGCGAATAAGAGGAGGAAAGGCAGATTTACAGAAGTTGTTAGAGATATTTTTGACAAGAGGCCAGAAATTTTTATCAGTAGGAGAGCCATGGAGGTCAGCGCACTTCCTTTTTATGAAAGTACGCTTAGCCCGTCGAAGAACATCCCTGCAACGATTCCGAGCTGAATGAAAATTAGCAAGAGTGATAGGAGAAGGAGAGTTTTTCCAATCACGATAAGCACTGTCTCTCTCGCGAAGGGCAAGAGAACAGCCGTCATCGAACCATATATATATATATATATATATATATATATATATATATATATATATATATATATATATATATATATATATATATATATATATATATATATATATATATTATATATGATTGTATGTCTGGATTGAGGTAGAGGATCGTGAGAGACAGGGCTATGCCCTATCTACGCGTCTGGTGAGAATATATATATATATATATATATATATATATATATATATATATATATATATATATATATATATATATATATATATATATATATGTGTGTGTGTGTGTGTGTGTGTGTGTGTGTGTGTTGTGTGTGTGTGTGTGGAGGTGGTGTGGGTAGAAAGGCTGGAAGAGGAATAAGAGAGAAGTGGAGAGAGGTAATGAGGAGTGAGGTGGAGGATGTTGAAGAGGAATGGAATAAATTTTGAAGACAGCTTTAGTGGAGGGTGCAAGAAGAGTATGTGGGGTGAAGAAAATAGGGAATGGAAGAAAGGAAAAATGTTTGAATATATGTTTTTAAATTCTGTAATGCATGGGTGTGAAACATGGATGATAAGTGCTCGGCGAGGAAAAGTTTGAATGTCTTTGAGATTAAAGAGTTGAGAGCGATATGCAAATTGAGAAGGATTGATAGGATTAGAAATGAAAGAAAAAATGGAAGAGGAGTGTAGCGGATAGAGCGGAGGAGGGTGTGTAAAATGGTTTGGATATATGTTTAGAATGAATGAAGACAGAATGGCGGACAAGGTACTTTGATCCAAGGTGGATGGGGGTAGAGGGAGGGGAAGGCCAAAGTGGAGTGAGAGAGATTTCGAGTAGATGGAATTTGAGTTTAGAAAAGGGTAGCAGACTTGAGGAGGACAGAGTGAGTGAGATGGAGGGCGGTGGTGAAAGTGGTTGAAAGGTAAGAATGGGTATGTTAGTGAGGGAATTGTGGCGGGCACCACCCCACGAAAGTGGGAAAGGTGATATTGAAATAAATATATATATATATATATATATATATATATATATATATATATATATATATATATATATATATATATATATATATATATATATATATATATATATATATATATATATATATATATATATATATATATATATATAGGATGGCCCTTAATTTTAAAGTTTCAAAATATCATCTGGACAATCCCCAAAATTATTAGATTTAGTTAAAACAAGGAATATTCTAAATTTAGTCCCAATCAGACTAGGTTTAGTGTAGTCTCATCGCTTGTGAATGCTTGTAGTAGTATCATTCAAATTTTTTTTTTTAACTCACTTTTATACACATTAGGAAATAATAATAACAACAATAATGATAATAATAATAATAATAATAATAATAATAATATAATAATAATAATAATAATATTATTATTATTATTATTATAATAATAGAATAATAATACAATAATAGAATAATAATAATAATAATAATAATAATAATAATAATAATAATAATAATAATAATATTTACAAAAGTAATGTTTTTATTAAGAGTCGAAGTAGTTACAAAATTTCAGAAGTAATCACTAATTAGTGTCTGTTCATTGACTATGAATTTGAGTCGATGACTCAAATTCAGCTGCGTAAGCGGGTTGGGATACTGAATTGAGTCTCCATTATCGTACGAAAAGTAATGGTAATTATATTATCTTTTATCTTGTGCATTTGCTGTCATGGCTGTGTAATTTAAAGAGTTATAAAATGGAAACAAGACAATCTAACGGTCTGTTTCTGTTAGTGCACACTGATAGTCAAATAGTGGGCTCCAAATTACCTTCGAATGGGCAGGTTTTAAGAGTTTTATTTCACAATATGCGTAAAGTGAACCTAGATTAGCGTTCAAGTGCTCATCTTGTCGTCAAAGAGTTTGAGGTGTTTTGGCAAAAAACGCGAATTACAAATGAAATATTTCAACAAAGTGTTAAAAAACAAGTAGCATAATGTAATGAATGGAAGGCGATTCGAAAGAATTGCAAACGGAAGTCTAAGGAACAGACTTCCCGACTGAATTATTATTATTATTATTATTATTATTATTATTATTGTTATTTCATATGTTGTTCTGATAAATCTGAAGGAGGATGACTATTAGAGTGGTAGACGTTTTCTATGATAATATTATAGTTTCAATGACCGGGACATTAGTAAGTAATGATTCGACGTCTAACGAAGCATTATTATTATTATTATTATTATTATTATTATTATTATTATTATTATTATTATTATTATTATTATTATTATTGTTTAATTCTATGTCTGCTCTTGTTTTAATAAACTGTTTACATTTCCCTTCCACGGATCTAAAAATCACTTTCTGCTAGAAATTAATTTTCTTTAAAATAATTCTGGAGAATAATTCACAAAGAAAATAAAATGAATGGTTATAATTTTCTGCTAACAGGTTTCGTTCACAAACTTGGGACATCTTCAGAGCTTGAAATTATAGCAGTGAATAAATTTGCTTAAACAAATTAAAGTAAAATAAATTAACATTATAATAAATTTTGATAAAAATAACAAATAACATTAAGTTTAAGGGACATAACATTGAATTTTATGATAATGTCGGGCCCATAACTTAATTTAAAAAGTTTCTGCAATTTTTAACTTTTGGACTTCATTCGAAGTGTTCTTTGAAATGGGTATATATATTTTGGAGTGTTGTTTTTTCGTGTTCTAAATCAATAGTAATAATAAGCTCTATCTGACAATCTGTTAGTTGTGTATCCAATACACGTCGACGTACAGTCAGACTCAGGGCATTGGAATTGGTACACAACATGATAACTGTCAGAAGAAGTATTTCTTGTAGAAAAACAGGATGAAAAGTTGCTTTGATTGATTGTGATATAATCTAACTGTGATACTTTTATTATTTGTAGGTTTGATGTGGGATTTCATTATGTTTCGAAGACATTTTTCCTCCTTATCAAAATCAACTGGGTTTTAAGTTTTAAAGTAAAATTTTATACTATTTTCAATGTCATTATTTTCATACAGTTTAGTAATAATTCTGTTAATTAAATTTTCAGTTACAGATACGGTGTGATCGCAATTAATTAAATTTTGTTTAATCCTTTTAACTTCTTCATCGAACGATTTATAATCAGAACATAGACTGTAAGCTTGATATATAGGATCGTGAAAATATACTTTTTTTAAATATCTGGGGATAGTCATAATTCAAATATAATCCATTATCAGTGGGTTTGACGTGTATGCCTGTTGATATACTACCATTGTCATAAATTTTTATTTTAATATCAAAAAAAATTTTTATATTGTTTCTAGACATTTCATAGATAAATTTTAGGCAAAATAATTCTTGCTCTCTGTTTATGAACAAGGGAATGTCGTCCTGACTTTTAAATATAGCAAACGTGTCACCAACATATCTTACATAGAAGTTATGATTATATTGTTATTTTCTTCAATGTACTGTTTTCTAATTTAGAGATAAAATCTGCGAAAGTAGGGCCGAGTGGTGAGCGAATTGCAACTCCATCTATTTGTAGATACAATTTATTTTGAAACTCAAAAGGCATTTGAGTGCAGCAGATTAATAATAAGTTTTTCATATGTTCTTCTGATAAATCTGAAGGAGGATGACTATTAGAGTGGTAGACTTTTTCTATGATAATATTAATAGTTTCAATGACCGGGACATTTTTAAGTAATGATTCAACGTCTAATCTAAAATTGTCGAATTTTAGATTAGATAATTTAGTTTCCTTGCTGGACTTGACTTTACAAAAAGTTTTTAAATATGGACGGATTATATTGTTCAGATATTGAGCGATGGGCCAGATTTCAGATTGAACTAGCTACATATTTAAAAAACTACTTAACGTACGTAAAAAAGGATTATATTTTTAGAATCCTTATCGAATTTCAGGTATGAAACATTGGGAAATAAAAAATAAATTCTTATAATAATAAAGTTTATATAAGTAAAGTTTATTTTCATTAACTCTCGATAGAATCTTACGTCTGGCAACGTCACTTTTTATTCTTAAATTTTTCCGAAATTTGAATAACTAAAATTTCGCTAATGACTAACAAAATTGTAAAAGATGTTAAATATAAATATATATGGTGTAATACATCAGTTAGGCCTGTATACGGTGGCCATCTCCGGTCGTTCAGGTTACATAAAGTCGAATTAGGTTTTTTAGTTCATCAGTTATCGTACACAATCATGTTTTTTTTTTATTTTTTTATTTATTTGCAAATATTTTACACTTTTCCTAACTGAAATTCGACAAGGATTCTAAAAATATAATTCTTTTTTACGTAGGTTCAGTAGTTTTTTAAATATGTAGCTAGCTGAAACTGAAGTCTGACCTGAGCGATGCCATGCGTAACTATTATTATTATTATTATTATTATTATTATTATTATTATTATTATTATTATTATTATTATTATTATTATTATTAGTGGACGTATTAGAAGATTTTCACACCAACTTACCGTTTTCTCAATATTTTCCAATATGCAGAAGAAATATTATTTGGTGATTGGGTGGGGCTCATTCACAGAAAATGTAAGTGAATTGGAAGAACTTCCTTTAAGTGATGAATGAACATAAGCCATCTTTCAGTTTTTGAGTGATTCATTTCAATAAAATTTACATCCATATGTTGATTTATTTTATTTCTTTAATCCATTCTGCTTGTTTATTATTTTGTATATTATTTTCTCATATTTTTCTCCAGAATCTTTCACATTGTACTTTATGCGGTATTTTTCACACTACTTCCTGTTTCTGACGCAATTTTTTGTAGAATTTACTTAGGTCTTCCATCAACATTCTATTCTATTTTTTCTCTTTCTCCACTTAATACCTTTTTAGTTACTTAGAATTTGCTGTACATTGCTTTACAAGTATTTTATTATCCTCTCTTCATCCCCTTTACACACACACACACACACACACACACACATATATATATATATATATATAATATATATATATATATATATATATATATATATATATATATATATATATATATATATATATATATATATATATATATATATTAATATATATTATATATATATATATATATATATATATATATCATCATCATCACCATCCAAACCGGTAGGCTGTCGCTTGTTGGGTGCTACTCCTCCAAAATCTCTTTGATTGTCCAAGGTGTAGCATTGGTTTCTTGAGCGGTGTGTCTTTTTAAGTAGCCGGCTTGCTAGGCCTGTCGCCACAACCTCCAAATAATGCTGGAGGCACATGGGAAGGGACAAACAGCTGATAAGTCTTCCCAACCCTATCAACTTATTGAAAAGTCTAGTTGTAAGACTTTATGATTCAGATGTCATATTGAATCACGTTCAAAATAATCAATATTCAAGTTGAAATTTGCAAATATTCAATTTTCTTTGTATTAATTCCAAATCAGTACATCGTATTTTACTTTTGTTGCTTCACATGAATTTTTTTTCCTTATTTAAATAAATTTTACTATTTATTTTAATTTCGAAAAAATTAACTTTATATTAAAATTTTTGTTTATTATTCATAAATTCATCCTGGCTTGAATATTGATGTTTTCTTCTCACTCATAACCTTCTTCTCTAAATCACTGTTTCTTCTGAGAGTTTACTTTTTACTCTTCAGATTATCATCTTTCTTCTCTTTCTTGGTGTTTTCCTTCCAAAATCTTACTGTTTCTTCTCTTTTTAACACGTCTTACCCCAATGACATCTGATATATATATATATATATATATATATATATATATATATATATATATATATATATATATATATATATATATATATATATATATATATATATATATATATATATATATATATATATATATATATATATATATATATATATATATATATATATATATATATATATATATAATAATCCCTTTTTTTTCACCCCATGACTCGCTCGAATCCTTTCAAATAAACGAAGAAAACGTTAAACGTTAAAACGAAGTAAAAAATTAATTTAAAAAAATATAAATAGGAAAAAAAGAAACATCTAAAATTTTACAACTTTTTTCAACGTTTTTTATGTTTCTCTTTTTCTTTTTTTTTTTTTAATAGTTTTTTCTTCTTTTCAATGTTTTAATTTTTCCTTGTTTTTCGAACATATTTTGTGTATGGAGTGAATAAAAGGAATAATTGCAGAGTTAATTAAATATGATTTGGCGGCGTTATAGTTATCAATCAATTAATATATATATATATATATATATATATATATATATATATATATATATATATATATATATATATATATATATATATATATATATATATATATATATATATATATATATATATATATATATACGAGGGAGAGGAAGTAGCGCTCCCGAAGCGATGAGATTACCCCCTGTTGGGTATACGGGGTGTTAAAGGTACTCCTATCTCATCCCGGTGCCCAATGGTTCGCTCCCTTTCGCGCTCACCTTCTATCTACACGGAGTAGGCTCTCCTTTACATACATAAAACATTTCTAACACATCTTTAAAAAAAAATCAATAAAATGGCGTCAACTTCGGTAGCCTCGGAGAAGCCCCGGGGGGGCGCTTCCAAAAATAGCCCCTCATCCACCCCTTCCCCCATCACCACTTGGGAGTTGGTGGCCTCCGGTGATGGGGATTGGTGCTACCAGGACACAGCTGCCGGCTTGTCCTGATGCACGGTCTATTTTTTTCATTAATTTCTGCAACATTCGCGGTCTGCACTCTAATTTCCACTTTGTTGAACATCACCTCTCTTCTTCTAGACCTCACCTCTTATTCTTGACCGAAACTCAGATGTTTGAGCGTTCTGATAGCAAACCCTATTCTGTTTCCTCCTACTGTCTCTATCCTCAATTTTCATCCAAAGGCGGTTGTTGTGCATACGTGCGCAACGATGTCGTTTGTTCTCGTGTCTCTAATTTGGAGTCTTCCGAATTTTCCACCTTATGGCTTAGGCTCTCTTGCCATTCTACGACTAAATTCATTTGTTTTGCTTATTTATCTCCTAATTCTACGTATTATGCTAAATTCTTCGACTATTTAAACTCCAAAATAGAGCACATTCTCTCTTCTTCTCCTTTCTCTGAAATCATCATATTAGGTGATTTCAATGTTCACCACCGCCAATGGCTTTCTTCTAGTTCTCATGATACAGCTGGTGAACGTGCCTTCCTTTTCGCTATCCAAAACGACCTTGAGCAGTTGGTGCAGCTCCCTACTCGTATCCTTGATCGTCTTGGAGATGAACCCAACATTCTAGACCTTTTCCTACCTTCTAATCCATCTATTTATACTGTTAAACTCTTTCCTCCTCTGGGTTCCCTCGATCACCTTCTTATCTCTGTATCCTCTTCTATCTCTTCAAGTCTTCCGCAGGAAAGATCCCCTTCTACGGAAAGGAAACGTTTGTGGCACTTTGGTGCCGCAAGCTGGTCGGACTTGCGGTCGTACTTCTTCGATTTCCCGTGGAATGATTATTGCTTCCGTGGGAGGGGTCCCTCGGAGTGTGCAGAACGCATTACCGAGGTGATTCTCTCTGGCATGGAGGCATACATTCCATATTCTTTCCCTTCTACTAAACCTAACAAACCTTGGTTTAACTCTGCTTGTTCTCGTGCTATCCGCCGCAGGGATGCTGCTTTCAGGGATTACCGTCGTCTTCAAACTCCAGAAACTCACGCTACTTATATTTCATCCCGGAATCGTGCAAAATCTATCCTTCGTAACACTAAAAACTCTTTTCTCCGTAAAAAATGCAATAATCTTTCTGGTTCCTCTTCTTCACGTTCTTTCTGGCATTTTGCAAAAAATGTCAACTCTAACTTTGCTTCTTCCTCTTTCCCTCCTTTAATATCTTCCGACGGCACAACTGCTGTTTTACCTTCTTCTAAAGCTGAACTCTTTGCTCAAACTTTTGCCTCTAATTCAACCTTAGACGATTCCGGAGCTGTTCCTCCTCCTTCAACCCCCTCTAACTCAATTATGCCTAAAATTAGAATTTCTTCTAAAGATGTCATTTCTGCTCTCTCTGAGCTTAATACTAAGAAGGCGTAAGGTCCTGATGGTATTCCTCTTGTAGTTCTCAAAACTTGTGCTTCCGAGCTTGCACCGTGCCTCTGTAAACTATTTCGTCTTTGTCTCTCTACTTCAACCTTCCCTTCTTGCTGGAAACGTGCGCTCATTCAGCCTGTGCCGAAGAAGGTGGACCCCTCTCAACCCTCTAACTACCGTCCTATTTCTTTAACCTCCGTTCTCTCTAAAGTTTTCGAATCTATCCTTAACAGGAAGATTTGGAAACATCTCAATTCTTCTAATCTTATCTCTGATCGCCAGTATGGCTTTCGTAAGAAACGCTCTACTGGTGATCTTCTTTCCCTTCTTTCTGACTCTTGGTCCTCCGCTATTCGGCATTTCGGTGAATCTTTTGCTGTCGCGCTGGACATATCGAAAGCCTTCGATAGAGTCTGGCACAAAGCTTTGATTTCTAAACTTCCCTCTTTCGGAATCTATCCTTCTCTCTGTGATCTTCTCGCTAATTTCCTTTCTGGTCGTTCTATAGCAGCTGTTGTAGACGGCCACAGTTCATCCTTTAAATCTATTAACTTTGGTGTTCCTTATTGTTCTGTCCTATCACCAACACTTTTTCTACTTTTCATTAATGACCTTCTCTCTATCACCTCATCTCCTATCCACTCCTATGCTGATGACTCCACCCTTCATTATTCCTTCCAGTTTGAAAAACGTCCCACCCAACAGCAGTTGATAGACTCGAGAAGGGTAGTCCTTGGAGCAACTAACCTCTGATCTTTCTCGTATTTCAAATTGGGACAGAGAAAACAATTTTTGTTTTCAATGCCTCAAAAACTCAATTCCTTCCATCTCTCCACTCGACACAATCTTCCACACAACTATGATATCTTCTTCGAAAAAGCACAACTCAAGCCTTCATCTGTTCTTAATATTCTTGGTGTTTCTTTTTCTCGTGATCTTTCTTGGAAAGATCACATTACTTCTCTTTCTAAACAAGCTTCTAAGAGGTTGGGTGTTCTGAGGCGCCTTCAGAATTACTTCACGCCACCCCAGTTGCTTGCTCTGTATAGGGGTGTTGTTCGCCCCTGTATGGAGTATGCTTCGCACATCTGGGGTGGTTCCACACATACAGCTCTCTTCTAGAAAAGGTGGAGTTAAGGGCATTTCGTCTCATCAACTCTCCTGCTCTTACTAACTCTCTGCAATCTCTTTCTGCCCGTCGAATTGTTGCGCCACTCTCTCTTTACTATCGCTATTACAACGGACACTGCTCTTCTGAACTCTCTCGTCGCATACCTCCTCCATTGAGAAGAGCTCGTGCGACACTCCTTTCTACACCTTCTCATCCTTTCTCTGTCTAACTCTCCGACCCCAGACTTAACCGCTATGCTCAAGTCTTACATATACTCTACTGGTAAAGTCTGGAACACACTCCCTTCATCTGTTTTCCCAACTTTCTTTGACTTGCATACTTTCAAACGCCGTGTATCTGGACACGTCGGCCACCATCGACCATGATAATAGATCTTTCCCAACTCCGGTGGAATTTGGTAGGCCTCTGGCCTTTGCCCACCGGAGGAAACATATATATATATATATATATATATATATATATATATATATATATATATATATATATATATATATATATATATATATATGTATATAGTTAGCTTCGTTTGAGAGAGAGAAGATGAGAGAAGAGGCTCTGTGTGCGTTGGGTTATATGAATTTTGTTTTAAAAGTGAGATATTTTTTTTAGTGTTTATAAAAGTGGTAGTGTATTTTCTTTTCTATTTTTTAAATGCTTGTATTTAAAGTTATGGCGTCTTTTAATACTTAGATAAGTACATACTTTTAGTTTGTTTTGTTTATTTTAAAGTACGTGGGTTTTTAAAATAATAGTATACGAGAGGAGTAGTTGTAAGGCTTTAAGTTATCACAATGGTTGTATGGCAAGTTAGGTAGTGAAAGAAAAATCTTAGGAGATTATTAAAGTAGGTTTTAAGTTAGGATTTAACTGCGAAGACACTATAATTGTGTGAGCGTGTGAGTGTGATTTCGTTTCATGATGGGGTTATAATGTTGTGAGGAATGTCTGATTTAGTTTAGGAGTTGGTGGTATCCTCAAGAAATGGGTCCTACCATAAAACGTCACAGTTCGTGTGAGTTAGTGAGTGGGAGAAATTGTAAGTGATGGCTGGAAGGAGAGGAGGTTCTGATGTATTGAAAGAAGGAACGCTGAATATAAGAGGAGTAAGTAAAGAAGAGAAGAGAGAAGAAATAGGGATAATGTCGGAAGGAAATGGGATTGATGTTCTGGCATTGACAGAAGCAAAATTGAAGTGTGAGGGAAATTTATTTTTGCTAAGTACAAAAGGAATATACGCCGGAGTGAATGAGAGGGTTAGAGCAAGAGAGGAAGTGGCAATTGTTATAAGATATGAGTGTGAAAATTTGTGAAAGGGAGAGGAAGTGTGGGTTAGATTAAGGTTAAAGAGAGAGTATTGGGTATTTATCAGTGCTTATGCACCAACAGTGGAGGGAAATCAAGGGGAAGAGAGAGAGAGACAATATTGGAGAATAGAGAATTACTACTTGATAATGGCAAGTGTCAAAGTTAAAGGGGGTTGAGAAAGAGAAGTTTGAGAAGGTGGATGGGCTGGAAGAGGAAGAGAAGAGAGGAAACTACATAAGAGGGATTATGGATAAGTGGTGATAGTTAATGGGGAGTGGAGGTGGAGAGTATGGAAGAGGAAAGTAGAAAATTGAAGGAAGCCTAAGTGGAGGTGTTGAGAAGAGTTTTGAGTGAAGAAAGTAGGGAACGGTAGATAAAAGGAGAGTGAGTATTGGAATGAGGAGTTGGGGATTTTGCGAAAAGAAAAAAGGAAGAGTTTAGTATTTGAGTACAAAGGAAACAGGGATTGGACGGAGTATAGGGAGAGATGTATTGGGTTAAGAGAGCAAAATGGAGAATGGAAAAGGAGTGAGGCAGAAAGCTAGCAGAAAATTTTAAGGAGAGAAGTAAAGTATTTTGGAAGGTGGTGAACAAGGTGATAAAAGGGAGAGAAAAGCAGGGAGAGGGAGTGAAGGAGAGGATGGTGAGTTAATAAAATGTGTGAAAGAGGAAGAAGAAAGATGAAGAAGTTACTTTTGTGAATAGTTGAATGAGTTGAGAGTAATTCGGAGAGGAGAGAATAGTAAGGAAATAATGGGGAGGTAGTACTATGGAAGAGGAGAGGAGTATTAGTAGGGGATTTGGAAGTAGCGGTAGAAAAGTTGAAAATGAGAAAGTCGGCAGATCCAGACGGTGTATATGGAGAGAGGATAGGGAGAGAGCTGGATAGGTGATTGACTAGTTGGTTAGAATCTTTAATGTATGTTAGGGAGAAGGGAAAGCGCCTCAGGAATGGCAGAATGCTTACATAGTGTCTATATAAAAAGGAAAAGGGATAAGATGGTGCGAAGAAGTTATAGGGAGATATGTCTGTTGAGTATGGTAAGGAAGATTTATGGGAGGATATTAGCGATTAGAGTAAAAGAATTGACAAGTTAATTGGTAGGAAAGGAACAAGTAAGCTTTAGAGAGGATAGGGGATGTATGGACCAGGTGCTTACACAGAGCATGATTGGTAAGAAATTGCGTGAGAATATATATATATTCATTTTACAGAGAAAACACATGATAGGGTAAGTAAGAGGAAGTTGAAGGGATCGAAGCCTTTTGTAAAATGTGTATAGCTAGGGTGAGGGTAAAAATGGTCCTTACTGATTAGTGTACTGCAGGAGTGGGGCTGAGACAGGGGTGTGTAATGTTGCCTTGGCAGCTTAATCTGTTGATGGAAGGTATAGTTAGGGAAATAGATATGGAAGGGAAGGGTGTTAGACTGAGGTAGGGTGAATGGGAGGGAAATGACTTGATGCTTGCAGACGACGATGTTGGTGGCGAAGTCTGGGTAACGTCGAGAATGTTGGTGAGAGAATTTGTAAAGAAATGCGCGAACAAGGGATTAAAGAGTTAATCAAGCAAAAAGTAAAGTAAGAAGACTTGAAGGTGGTGAGAAAGTGGTGAGAGGGGAGGAATGGGAGGGTGTAGAGGTGGAGTGAGAGAAATTTGAGGAGGGTGAAAGCTCAAATATCTGAAAATGTTGGTGGAAGGAAACAGGAGTATAGAGAAGGAAATAAGATATAAAGTGGTGGAGGGAATGAAAGATGGAGGAATTAAAGGAAGCGTGGAA
>SEYY01000818.1:0-32500 GCA_009176605.1 Armadillidium nasatum
TACAGGTTAAATAATAGAGGGGATAGGATGGCTCCCTGTGGGACACCATTTCTTAGTTTTACTGTTTTTGAAAGATGGTTTTTGTTGGAGACTTGGGCTATACGATCGGAGAGGAAGGTCGAAATCCATTTTTTATAATTGTTTGGTATAGGTGAATGTAGGATTTTTTGTATAAGGTTATGTTTAGGGACTGTATCAAATGCTTTGTTGATGTCGATGGCAATGAGTATGGTCCTGTGGGATGGTTTTTTGTTCAGGTCATTTGTATGTTTTGAGAGAAAGTGGTGAGGGCTGTGGTGGTTGAGTGGGGTTTTCTGAATCCGTGTTGGAATTGTGGGGTTTGCATGAGTGGTTGGATTTTTGAATGAATGAGTTTTTCTAAGAGTTTGCATAGTGTGAATAGGAGGGAGATCGGGCGGTATGAAGATGGGAGGTTTGGGTCTTTCCTGGGTTTTACTTTTGGTGTGACTATTGTTATTATATATACGGTATATATATATATATATATATATATATATATATATATATATATATATATATATATATATATATATATATATATTCTGTCTTTGATTCTGTCTTGTCCGAGGCGTAGCATTGGTTACTCGAGCGGTGTCTCTTTTTATGTAGCCGGCTTGCTAGGCCTGTCGCCACAACCTCCAAATAATGCTGGAGGCACATGGGAAGGGACAAACAGTTGATAGGTCTTCCCAACCTTATCAACTTATTGAAAGTCTAGTTGTAAGACTTTATGATTCAGATGTCATATTGTGTGCCGTTCAAAATAATCAATATTCAAGTTGAAATTTTAAAATATTTAATTTTCTTTCTATTAATTCTAAAACAGTACATCTTGTTTTACTTTTGTTGCTTCACACGAATTTTATTTTTTCTTATTTAAATTAAATTTTACTATTTATTTTAATGACGAAAAAAATAAAAAAAATAACTTTATATTAAAATTGTTTCGTTTATTATTCATAACTCATCCTGGCTTGAATATTGAATACTTTTCTTCTCATTCATAACCTGCTTCTCTAAATCATGTTTCTTCTGAGAGTTTATTTTTACTCTTCAGATTACTAACTGACGAACTGTTTGTATGCTATGGTGAGGGTGATTATTTCGTTACTGAAGTTGTTTTGTAAGTGTTCGTATAATGTTTAGTTTCCTGTTTGCAGTGTTGGTTATGTTTTGAATGTGTTTTGAGAAGGGGAAGTGTGTGTCATATGTGAGGCCTAGAATCTTTGAGGATTTATTTAGAGGAATGAGGGTTTTATTTAGTTTTATGTAGGGGTGGAGGGAAGATTGGTGTTTATTGGTATTAATAAAAGTGATTGAGGATTTTTCAGGGGAAGCTGTCATTCTGTTTGATTTTAGCCATGTTTTCAGTTGGATGTATGATTGAGTGAGTGTGGTGGCTGTGGGTTGGAAGGGTTTTGTATCGTAATGGATATGTCATCGACATATGTTATTATTTCTGGAATTTGTGTGGTAGGTAGGTCTGCTGTGTAAAGATTAAATAGCAGAGGAAATAGGATGGCTCCCTGTGGGAAACCATTTCTTAAATTTTACTGTTTTTGAATATATATATATATATATATATATATATATATATATATATATAATATATATATATATATAATATATATATATATATATATATATATATAGGGACCGACCGGGGCTGGAATTTGGCCGGGGCCGGGGTCACCCAAATTTGGCCGGGGACGGGGTTATGGCTGGGTTTCCTAAAATTTGTAAAGAGGTCAAAACCACTGAAATTTTAGGTTAGAAAATTAGATATAAGGTTTATTTAATTGTAAGGAAGGAGTAGGAATAGGCAACATTCACTTAAATTAATGATTTTTATGCATTTTCTCTAAAAAAAATCAGAAAATTACATATATATATATATATATATATATATATATATATATATATATATATATATATATATATATATATATATATATATATATATATATATATATATATATATTGCAAGTTATGTATTTAATTTATGGATTAATGATTATGCATCAAAAGTGCTTAAATTTTCTTTCTTTTATAATTTATATAGAGGAATATTGTTTTCTTATAATGTTGTATAAAAATTTAAATGGTTGAAAATTAAAAGGAATTGTCTTTTCTGTTTTCTCTTTTGTCTATAACCTCAAATTGCATTAGATTAAAGCTCAATAAAATTTTGTTGAAGATTTGATTGAATATATATTAGGAATTCTAAACTCTAACAGTTCTATATTGGATAAATTAAATTAATGAAGATCAGATTCTTGTATTACCCTAATGAAATCTTGAACCAAATATTAAGGAAGTTATATTTCTAATATATAAACTACTTTAAAGTTTTTTAACACAGTAAGAAGGAACTAATATATATATATCTGTTATATCATTATGTATCAAAAAATATGACATATATATAAAAAATATAATATATATATATATATATATATATATATATATATATATATATATATATATATATATATATATATATATATATATATATATATATATATATATATATATATATATATATATATATATATATATATATATATATATATATATATATATATATATATATATATATATATATATATATATATATATATATATATATATATATATATATATATATATATATATATATATATATATATATATATATATATATATATATATATATATATATATATATATATATATATATATATATATATATATATATATATATATATATATATATATATTATATATATATATTATTCACTTACCCCAAAATAAAGAATTGATGATGTATGTTTCAAGCAAACCAATTTTTGATTTTTCAAGGTGTGACATCTGCAAAAAAAAAAAAATGTTTTTCAATTAATTTAAAATATATAAAAAATTAATTAAACTTTTTATTAAAAGCATTTAATAAGATATTAAATAAAAAAAAAAAATATATTATATATATATATATATATATATATATATATATATATATATATATATATATATATATATATATATATATATATATATATATATATATATATATATATATTATGAAATGAGTTGCTTCTTAGCTTAATTTTTATTACAAATAGGATAGCAAATACTATGTGCAAAAGTATTCTAATTGGATCACATCATGAAGCACATAAAATTAATGAAAAAATCATGAGAATACATTTAATGAATAATTATATTTGACCTCTACATTTCAACATAAATCAGGAGGCTGTAGAAGGAGAGAAAAAAATATATGCAATATATAAATAATAAAATAAATAAAAATAAAAAGTATAAAAGAAAAATAAAATAAAATGCTATAATTAAATTATATTATCCATGGCATTGGGCAACTAGATAAGAGTCAATAATTAAGGTTCAGGTGATGAAAATAAGTAATTAGAATGAACAAAATAATGAAGAACAATAACACAATGATAACAATAAAGACAAACAAAAACAAAAAACAAAATTATAAATTAAAATAGCACGAGTTAGCAAAGGGAATAAATTTGACATGAACGCTTTCACAACCAAGAACAAAATGAAACACTGAATGAAGGTAACTGAGTTAAAGAGGAACAGTATACATGAACACACTCGCACTATAACCTGCACACACGCAACATGCACACACGCAACACACACACACACACATATATATATATATATATATATATATATATATATATATATATATATATATATATATATATATATATATATATATATATATATATATATATATATAAATAATAATCTCTATGCTGCTTGTTTCTTTCTTTCTTTCTCTAACATCTGCAATAATTCTCTCTCCTGTAACTTTTTTCCTCTTCCTAAACATTTCACAATTCTAAACTCTCATTCTGATTTTTCTTCTCTCTGCATCTTAGAATCTTTATATATTCACAAACTTAAACCAGAACTCAATACCAGTACAACAAACTACTCCCCTTTACATTGTACCTACTTAGTTTCCATCTCTGTCTAGTCCGCCATTTATTTAGAAGTTCTTCTTAAAATCCTCCTTCTTTTCTCTCTTTAATTGGTCTCCTTCTGACCTTCTTTACCACAGAGAGTTTCTCTCCCACCCACCCCTCAATTATCCATCTCTTTCCCCCATCTCACCTTCCAAAGAAAGAAACAAGCAGCATATATATATATATATATATATATATATATATATATATATATATATATATATATATATATATATATATATATTATATATATATATATATATATATATATATATATATATATATATATATATATATATATATATATATACTAAAAGTTCACACCTCATATTTTAATATTAATTCTATTTATATTTCTTTTCTATTTATTATTATTATTTTGCATAAAATAATTAGTTAATTTCTATATCTCAAAATTTAATTTTTTTATAGTGAGGATAAAAGAAATTATTTAAGGAAAAGTTTTTATTATTATTATGATCTATTCATAAATGTAATCTAGTCTGTTATCCAATAAATAACCTTCAGGGTTCAGAAGCAATAATTTTTCCTACAGTACTAAAGACAGAGTTGAAAGGTGAAAACCCTTAGATAAGTTAATAAAGGACAAAGGAGGTGACTAAGATGGAAAATTCTACTCCATCAAAAGGATC
The DNA here is from genome assembly GCA_009176605.1 of Armadillidium nasatum. Classification (NCBI taxonomy): domain Eukaryota; kingdom Metazoa; phylum Arthropoda; class Malacostraca; order Isopoda; family Armadillidiidae; genus Armadillidium; species Armadillidium nasatum. The sequence continues at coordinate 4,661 of SEYY01000818.1, forward strand.
AGTTCCTTTAGCAAAAGTCCAGTCATAATTATTATTATTATTATTTTATAATAGATGCAGCATGCATGCAAAAGGATAAATGCTTGCTGTTTGGAGGGAGTAAAAAAAAAAAAAAAAAAAAAATTGGAAATGCACAAAATCCCTCTCTCACACTTGTATAAGAAATATAGAGACGGAAAGACGCCACAAAGGCATAGAGTGACTGTTCCAGTCAAATTAATGAACCCTTTTCAAGGAGAACCGTAAGAGTGGAAACTTCAATGTGAAATGTACTCCATACACCCCTTTAAAGAGCAACAAACTGGGGTGGTGAAAAAAAATTATGAAGGCACCTCAGAACCCAAAACCTCTTAGAAATTGTTTAGAAAGAGAAGTAATGTGATCTTTCCAAGAAAGATTCTGAGAAAATGAAACACTAAAAGGCCTGACGAAGGTTTGTGTTGTTGTGTGTTTTCAAAGATGTCATTGTGTGGAAGGTTGTATTGAGTAGAGAGATGGGGGAACTGAGTTTTTGAGGCATTGAAAACAACCATGTTTTTCTGCCCAAATTTGAAAAACAAGAAAGATCAGAGGTTAGATGTTCCTAGCCTACCCTCTTAGTGTCTCTCAAATTGAAAGGAGTAATGAAGGGTTAAGTTGTCAGCATAGGAATGGATAGGGGATGAAGTAATAGAGAGAAGGTCAATGATGAAAAATAGAAAAGTGTTGGGGATAGGACAGATCCTTGAGAAATACCACTATTAATATATTTAAAGATTTAATACATTAGTTCCCTCCAGCATTTGCCGCTGTAGTACCTATAGAAGAGACAAGGCACCAATGTCACATCACAAAGATAAAGGGTCAAGTGAATTAGAAAGAGTGTAATATTTTATAAATCATTTAGCCTTTGGCTCAACCCTATCCAAAAGATGGGTGAAACCTAAGCCACCTCAGATATGATAGTTGTACTCCATACAAGGGCGGATTAGGCCCTTGTATAATTAGAGTAATTGCGAAGTAAATATTCTCACAGCCCAAACAGAACTCCCAGCTTCTTTTAGGCAGCCCTGGCAACCATGGTGGTGTGAGGTTTCCAAGACATTTTTTGTTTATTTGAAGAACAAGGATGTTTATACTGTCAGCAGGAGAGACTGGAGAACCATAAAAAAAAAAAAGTAAAAAAGTTAGATGGTGTCTTTAAGAAGGAGATTTCAAGAACTTGAATTGCTAAAGAGTAGAATTTCACAAGGTTGAGATGGCTCCAAATTCTATTCAAATCAGCAAGAATGGAATCGGAAAGATGAAGACGAGAGGCAATTCTAGATGGAGTAGATTTGAAATGATAAAAGAATGGAAGGTTAAGTCATCGGTAAGGACTGACTGGGGCTAGAATTTTGCCGGGGCTGGGGTTGCATAAAATTTGTAAAGAGGTCAAAAGCACTGAAATTTTAGGTTAAGAAAATTAGATATAAATTTAATTGAGATTTATTTTATTGTAAGGAAGGAGTAGAATAGCCTACAATTACTTAAATTAATGATATATATTTTCTCCAAAATTATTTCAGTACAGATTTTGTATAATAAAAGTTTAAAAAAGTACAAAAATTTAAAAAAAAAAAAAATTCTGATTTTTAATAGTGACTCAACAGGTTTACCTAGGTAAGACCCTAAGGTAAAGTTTAAAAAAATGTAAGATAAAAAATAATCAACATAACCTGTATTTATACATATTTATTTTATTGCTATGTATCAAACTTGTATCATTTAGCTACATTATTTAAAATTATTATTTTGTTTATTATACTTTCAGTCAATATGGCTAAAAGATCAGCTTCTGCAGTATTGGAGTACTTTACAAAGTTTCAGGATAGGCTTGAAATAACTAAATGTAACATCTGCAGTCAGGAAATAAAAAGAGGATCTCCTGGTGCCCAAAGTAAAAAAATTTTTCACTAAATCTTTATGGGGGCATCTAAAATCAAAACACAAAGATGAACATTCACTAGCAGAAAAGGAGTGGTCAAAAGAAACAGAAAAGAAAAAGAAAATATTGAAAAAACAAGAAAAAAATCTTAATTTTCTTATATCTTGTTTGAATTTTTTTTTTATTGTTTGACTGATTGAGCTTAAATTTTCAGGGTATATGCATATTTTCCCGAAGTTCTTAGCTGATTTCGATCATTTTTATGAGTCTATAACGGTTTGAAAGTTATTTGGACCCAAAGTTGAAAAATATGAATAACTGGGTCAAACCACTGGTCCACCTAAGCTGAAAATTTAACTGAGTAATCTTAGCCCCAATTTCTTGCATTGGTGGGAACAGATTTTTGATATCATGTCTAGAAAAAAATTATAAGCATTTGAATTTTTTTTTTGTGCAAAAATCGTACCCTTATTTAGGAAAAATTATTTTTAAAAATATGCTACCTAATTTTTTTTTCTGTGGATATTGTTTAGAGGAGGAACAGGGCAACAACATTTATTTATCGCATTATTAAATGCTATTTGTTTGTAGTGAGATATATATATATATATATATATATATATATATATATATATATATATATATATATATATATATATATATATATATATATATATATATATATATATATATATATATATATATATATCCTCTCAAACTTTGGGAATTTTTGAAATTTGGTCAAAAATGGACCTTTTAGAAGGCTATATTTCGAAACCAACGAATTGCATGGAAAAAAGTATAGAGAGGAGTTTGTAGCCCCCATCCCTCCTTTATACACCTGCCAAAAGAAATGTTATAGTTGTTTTTTTTTGTTTTTTTTCGATAGTTGGTCTGTTTTTGGCTTACAACATTTTTTCTATAACTCTGGGAACAAAAGTCTGTTAGAAGCTTTTGTAGCCCATGGAATTCTTAACATTGTCCAAATTTCTGGTTATTCCAGAAAGTGGTTTGGCCCTGCCATTCATTTGAAAAAGGGTCATAAAAAAAAATAAAAAAAAATAAAAAAAATTAATTATAGACTCAGAAAAACACTAGAAATTAACTTTTTTCACTAGGGAAAAAAAAATAAAAAATTTACACTGAAAATTTTAGGAGAATCGGCTGTAAATTAAAATCTATTTTGAAATTGGACTGTCCCTTTAGTATAATTTGCCATTTTAACTCTGGCAGGCAAACCATGGTTTTCCACGATTTTTAGCCAGGGCCGAGGTCAGTAAAAATTGTCAGTAACCCGGTCCGTTCATAGTCATCGGTGTATGAATGGATAGGGTTAGATGAGCAGCTGAGATTATTAATGAAAAGTAAGAATAGATCAGACAAGAGAAAACCCTGAGGAACACCACTATTGGCAGGAAAGGAAGATGCTCCATCAACACAGCCAAAATGGACATATAAGGAAAGCAAAGAGAAGTAAGAAACTCAAAGGAGGGGAGCTTGGAAAGAGTGACACATGCCATACCCAGTCAAATCCCTTAGATATCTCAAGTGCCACCACACAAGTCTCCCCATGGTCCTTAAGGGCAGAAGACAATAAATCTATGAGACAGGAAAGTATTTCACCAGTAGACTTCAAATGTTGAAAGCAATACTGATGATCAGAAAGAAGGAAAAGGGATTACAGATCATTTAAGAAATTAGAGTTGAGATGGGTTTCAAAGTTCTTAGACAGAATACAAGTTAGAGCTATACGGCGATAATTTGAAGAATCAGTGGATTCCTTTCATTGGAATAGTTAAGACACTGAGGGAAAGCACTAGAATAAAGGCATAGAGATAAAAGTTGAACGAGGGACGGAGCCAGCTCAGAAGCACACTCCTTTAAAACTTGGGAGGAAGGCCATCAGAGTCGCTTCCCTTCCTAACATTCATAGATTTCAGAAGCCCATGAACCTGATCAAATTTAATTAATCACAGCATGAGATATCTGAGAGAAGAATAGGTAGGAGGAGGATTGCCGGAATCATCCAAGGTTGAATTAGAAGAGAACAGGAAGTTGAAGTGATTAGCCTTTTCAGTTTTAATGTTCGCAACATAACCATCAGTGAGTATAAGAGGAGGAATGGATTTTATATATATATATATATATATATATATATATATATATATATATATATATATATATATATATATATATATATATATATATGCCGAAACCAATCTAAACTCCGACCACATACCAATAATTATAAAATACCACATCAAAAACAAACCCACTCACAAATCTAAAACTACATTTACCAACTACAAAAAAGCAGACTGGACCGGTTTCTCCAATTACATAGACGAAAACCTCACAACAAACGAAATTACAAACATATCCTCCCTCAAATCAGCTATTCAACATCTCACCCACACAATCCAGAAAGCAGTCAACATCTACATCCCTAAAGGCCACATTAAAAAATACGAACCTAGCCTCTCCCCCGAAATCACTTCTCTCATAAAACAAAGGAACGCACTAAAACGCCAAAACAACCCCACTCAACTCACCAAAACTCAATTAGAAACCCTTAACAATCAAATATCGACCCTAATAAAAACTCACACAACCAACAACTACCAAAACTTCCTCATCAAAAACTTGGACAACACAAACAGCAAAAGAGTCTGGAAAACAATCCACACAATCCACAACGCAAAAAACAACCCACTCCACACTCATGAAACACCAACCAATCCCATTACACAAACTCCATTAACTCCCAAACAACACATCAACCTACTGGCCACACACTTCGCTAAGCAAAGTAGCTTACCTACCCACCCACAAAACAGGAAAATAATAAGAAAACTGAAAAAGCTACGCAACAACCAAAACAACTTAAACTTCATCACACCCACAAACACTCAAAACACCATTAAAACTATCAAAAACTCTCCAGCAACAGGACCAGACAACATATCAAATATTCACCTAAAACACCTATCCAACCACACAATCACATACATAACCTCCATCTTCAACAAATCCATCCAACTTAACTATATCCCCCCCCAATGGAAAAAAGCATTAATCATCCCTAAACTAAAACCTGGTAAAGACCCTTCAAACCCCTCCTCCTACCGCCCAATCTCCCTTTTATCCACCATCTCAAAACTTCTTGAAAAACTAATCCTAAATTCTATCCTCCAATTCATCCCACAACAAAACTTCCAACACGGGTTTAAACCCAACCACTCCACCACCACTGCTCTTACCAACGTCATCCAACCTATAATAAATGGACTAAACCATAAACCTTATCACAAAACTATACTAATAGCAATTGACATAAACAAAGCCTTCGATACTGTCCCGAAACATAATCTTATCCATAAAATCCTCCAATCCAACATCCCAACAAACACCAAGAAATGGCTAACCAACTTCCTATCACAAAGAACCGCCCAAATACAACAAAACGGCCATAAATCACGTACCATCAACTTAAGAAACGGAGTTCCGCAAGGAGCCATACTCTCCCCCACTCTATTCAACCTGTACACAGCAGACCTCCCTCAACCCCAAACAACTTTCACCCGCATAATATCATACGCCGACGACTTAACTATTACCACCACTCACCACCGCAACATCTCTCACACAAGACTACATAACACAACTCCAAACTTGGCTAGTAGAAAACAGGATGACGGCATCCCCAAACAAATCCTCCACAACCCTTATAACAACAGACAAACACATATCCAACACCCACCCACAAGTCCTACTAAACAACACCCCCATACCCCTCAACAAAACCCCAAAAATTCTAGGCCTAACATTTGAACACTTACCTCACTTTCTCCAAGCACATTCAAAATACCACATCAGCCGCAAACAGAAAACTCAACATCCTCAAAACAGTGGCCAACACAGACATAAACAACAACATACAAACCTCAATTGCTATCTACAAGCAATTTATACGCCCCACCATTAACTACGCCTCCCCTGTCTGGCACCCTCTGCTCTCCGACCACAACTTAACGACACTCCAAATAACGCAAAATAAAGCCCTTCGCACCATCACTGGCTGCACACGCACAACCCCTCAACAACACCTACATAACGAAACCAAGATACTACCTATAAGGAATCACCTCGAAATGATAGGCACCCAATTTTACGCAAAAACACGTCTACCCACTCACCCATGTCACAATACTCTCCTACAACCTACCCCACAGAGACTAACACAGCCTCCATCGTCTACCGGCGCCTTTTACAAACAGATCCTAAATCACATACCCCCTCCTCCCCCCAATACCACAACAACCAAACATATACACACTCAACTAACACATTCATATATGATCAACAGACCTCCAAACAGCATCCTTAACGAATCCCCTCCCGAAATAAACACCGACTCCAACAACCTCCCAAGACACTTACAAATCTCACTAGCAAGATTGAGATGCGGGCACCACCCAAACTTACAACATTACAAACACAATTTCAATTTAAACCAGGCAACATCTTCCACTTGTACCAGATGCAAAAGGGCCCCGGAGACCGTAAATCACTTTCTTTTAGACTGTCCCTCCAACTGTCGCCCCAAAATCTTCTGGGGCATCACTTCTTTGGAAGATCTCTGGACGAGACCGACTGCGGCGGGAGGCTTCATTAGCGAAGTGTGGCCGCCTCAACAGGGGGTGGTCAGGGGGTGAGAAGGTAAAAAAAAAAAAAAAAAAAAAAGGTGTATATATAATATATATATATATATATATATATATATATATATATATATATATATATATATATATATATATATATATATATATATATATATATATATATATATATGAGCACTTACCTTTGAAAGAACCTCATGATGTGGTTTTGTGATTAAAGGCTCAAGAACTTTTTCAAGCTCATCAACACCTTTTACTAGATTTAATATTTTTGAAGCCATTCCTGGAGGAAATAAATTCTCAGATTCATTTTTTTTCACTCCTTCGATCTGCACATCATTTACTGAACTATTCATTTCTGTGCAAAAAAGTTTTTTGTTAATAACTAAGCAATTTGGTTTAATAAATAATCTTACTCTGATTTATATATATATATATATATATATATATATATATATATATATTATATATATATATATATATATATATATATATATATATATATATATATATATATATATATATATTATATATTTATATTTTTTTTCCCCTTGGACCTTCATCATTGGAAGGGCCACACTGCTTTCAGAAAATCCGCAGCAGCCACTGGCCATTCTCAAAGGTCTCTCAGAGAGAAGAAGTGATGGAGATTTCTATGTTGTGTGAGGGAGGGGCATCTCAGAAGGAGTTGTTCTGTTGTTTCTGGTTCTTGCATACATCTTTGGCACATTGGGGATTGTGTGTTTTGCATATTGAATTTATGCTTGTATGCTTGTAGGTTAGGGTTGTGACCTGACCCCAATCTGGATAGGGTAATTTGGGTTTTGTGTGGTAATGTGTTTTGTGTATTTGATATGTTGGGGGTTGTTTGTTGAGTAGGTTATTTGGTTGGCGGGTGTTGAGATAATTTTGTGTTAAAGTGTGTGTGTTTGTTTAATGATATGCTGTTTGCAGTAGGTATTGACAGGGGATTATGTCTAGCGTTGGTGCAGAATTGGGTTTCTATCATGTCTAGGTGAACACGGATTGGGATTATTTTTGTTTCTTCGTGTAAATGTTGAATTGAAGTGGTTCTAGTGCAACCTGTGATGATTCGAATAGCTGTATTTTTTTTTTTTTTGTAAATTCTCTGTGCTTGAGGGTGAGGTGGCAGATACTAGGCTGAAGATGCGTAATTAAGTGTTGGTCTGATGAACAGTTTGTATGCTATGGTGAGGGTGGTTAGTTCGTTACTGAAGTTTTGTGACCGTGTTCAAATGATGTTTAATTTCCTGTTTGCAGCACTTGTTGGTTATGTTTTAAATGTGTTTTGAGAAGGTGAAGTGTGTGTCATATGTGAGGCCTAGGATCTTTGTGGATTTATTTAGAGGAATGAGGGTTTTATTTAGTTTTAAGTGGGGGTGTCTATCAGTAATTATAAGATTGTGGATTTTTCAGGAGAAGCTGTATTCTGCTTGATTTTAGGCATGTTTCCAGTTGTTGGATGTTTGATTGAGTGAGTGTGGTGGCTATGGGTATAGAAGGGTTTTGTATCATAAGGATGTCATTGGCATATGTTATTAGTTTTATTTCTGGAGTTTGTGGGAAGGTCTGCTGTGAACAGATTAAATAGTAGAAGGGATAGGATGGCTCCCTGTGGGACACCATTTCTTAGTTTCTTTGAAAGATGGTTTTTGTTGGAGACTTGGGCTGTACGATCGGATATCAAGTTGGAAATCTATTTTTTATAATTGTTGGTATGGTATAGTGACATGGGTGTGTAAATGCTGAATTGAAGTGGTTCTAGTGCAACCTTTGATGATTCGAATAGCTGTATGGTTTTATGGTGAGTGTAGAATTTTTTGTATGAGGTTATGTTTGGGGATTGTATCAAATGCTTTGTTGATGTTGATGGCAAGGAGTATGGTCCTGTGGGATTGGTTTTTGTTGAGTTATTTATTATGTTTTGAGAGATAGTGGTGAGGGCTATGGTGGTTGAGTGGAATTTCTTGAATCTGTGTTGAAGTGTGGGGTTTGTATTGAGTGGTTGAATTTTTGTATGAATGATTTTTTCTAAGTTTGTAAAGTGTGAATAGGAAGGAGATCGGACAGTTTGAAAATGGGAGGTTTAAGTCTTTCCTGGGTTTTAGTTTGGGGGTAATTATTGCCTTCTTCCATATTGTGGGGATGAAGTAGTATGTGTAAGATTTGCTGTATACTTGGGTTAGTATATCTGGTAGCTATTGGGTAACAGGTGTTTTTTAGATGTGAGTTTGAGATGTTATCTGGGCCTGTAGCTGGTGAGTATGAGTTGTTGGATTATTTTCCTATTGTTGTTGTGTGTGGGTTTATAGGAGATGTTTGAGTAGTGCTGAGCAAGAATGTTGCAATGTTATTTGGGTGAAGGAAGAGTGCTGTGGTTTTCTTTTAAGACATCGCTTAGTATTCGAGGGTTATTTTGGGGAGTTGTGTAGTCGTTTGATAATCTGCCATGTTCTTTTATCATTGGGGTTTGTTAAGAGGTTTTGTTAGTATTCTTTGAATTTATTTGTTTTGTGATTTGAGATTGGTGCTGATATTTGTGCATTTAGGGTGCTTGTGTGGTGATGTCTGTTGTGTGTGATCTATGTTGTCGGAGTTGGTTTCTTTGCTTTATAAGGACGCAGATTTCTGGTGTAAGAGAGGGGGGGTTGTAGTGTTTCCTGTAGTCTTTGGGTATGTATAAGTTGGATGCTTTGTGATGCTTCTCTCCACCCTCCTCCATGCTAGCTATTAACAGTTCTGTATTTTCAAAATTCACGCTCAATCCCACCTCTTTAAGCTTTTCAGCAAAACTTATCACCTTTCTTAACTTCTACTTATCTTTTCTCCATATATATATATATATATATATATATATATATATATATATATATATATATATATATATATATATATATATATATATATATATATATAGTCTCCTCTGATGGGTAAAGACCAGAGGCCTACTAATTTCCACCAGAGTTTGAGCAATAAGGAACCTAATAGTTAAAAGCTGATATTGGGGAAGTTGGGGAAACAGATAAAGGGAGTGTGTTCCCAACTTTACCAGTAGAGTACATATAAGATTTGGCAGAGCAGATAAGTCTGGAGTCAGACAGTTGGACAGAGAAAGGATAAATCTGTGCAGAAAGTCATGTTGGAGAGAATTAGTGAGAGCGGTAGAGTTGTTAAGACGAAAAGTCATAGACTCCACCTTGTAAAGGAGAGCTATGTGAGTGGAACCACCTCAGATGTGCGAGACATACTCCATACAGGGGAGAACCACACCCATATACAGAGAAAGCAACTGGATTGGCGCAAAAAAAATCACGAAGGCGCAACAGAACATCCAACCTTTTAGAACCTTGTTTAGAAATAAAAGTAATGTGATCCTTCCAAGAAAGGTCACGAGAGAAAGAAACATCGAGAATATAAAGGACAGATGAAGGCTTCAGTTGTGTTTTCGAAGATGTTATAGTTGTGTGGAAAATAGTGTCATATATGGAGGAACTGAGCTTTTGAGGAATTGAAAACTATGTTTTCTCTGCTTCAATTTGAAATGCGAAATAGATCAGAAGTAAGTTTCTCCAAGGCCACCATTCTAGCTGGGAGGGGTGCATCATTCAAACTGAAAGGAATAATGAAAGTGGAGTCATCAGCATAAGGGTGGATAGGTAATGAAGTAATAGAGAGATCATTACTGGAAAGTGGAAAAAGTTTTGGGGAAGGGACAAAATACCGAGGAACACCACTATTAATAGATTTAAAGGATGAATGATGGCTGTCTACAACACCAACCAATAATCGACTGAACAGAAAATCTGAGAGAAGGATAGATTTTGAAAGAGGGAAGTTATGAAATCGAAGGTTTTAGAAATGCCTAGTGCGATAGCAAAAGATTCACTGAAATGCCGTAGAGCAGAAAATCAAGAGAAAGAGAGAAGGAATAGAAGATCACCAGTAGAGCCATACTGACTATCAGAGATAAGATTTGAAGAATTGAGATGTTACCAAATCTACCTGTTAAGGATAGATTCAAAAACTTTAGATATAACCAAGGTTAAAGAAATGGGGACGTTAGTTGGAGGGTTGAAAGGGGTCTGCCTTCTTCGGCACAGGCTGAATGAGCGAACGTTTCCATCAGGAAGGGAAAGTTGAAGTAAATAGACAGAGACGAAATAGTTTACGAAGGCAGGGTGCAAGCTCAGAAACACAAGTTTTGAGAACCACAGGAGGGATACCATCAGGAGTATACATCTTCTTGGTGTTAAGGTTTGAGAGAGCAGAAATGACATTTTTAGTAGAAATTTCAATTGTAGGCATAAATGTGTTGGATGGAGTTGAAGGAAGAGGAATAGCTCCGGAATCGTCTAAGGCTGAATTAGAGGCAAAGGTTTGGGCGAAGAGTTCAACTTTAGATGAAGGCAAAATGGCAGTTGTGTCGTCGGAAGATACTAGAAGAGGGAAAGAGGAAGAAGCAAAGTTAGAGTTTCCATTGTTTGGAAAATGCCAGAATGAACGTGAAGAAGAGGAACCAGTATGATAATCGTATAATTAGGAAATTCCCAACTTCTCCTATATTATTTTAGTTTTTTTTGTGTACTTTGTACACATACCTATATATATTAAGAAACAAAGTTGCTTTGTTTATTATCAAGGTTATTTTCTTTTATTTTCAGAAGTTATTAGTTAATATATGGTGATTTATTGGCATTAATTATTACTCAAGAATAATTATAAACACTTAATAATCTATCATTTTCATTGCCTATATTGCATGATCTCATATTTTCATAAAAAAAAAAAAAACTTTTATTATTCTCAGTCATATCTGATTGATTTATATCACAAACGGGAAAACTTAAGGTAGGATATTTATAGTTGTTTTTCTTGAGTGTTTTATCCATCTTGAATCCATTGTATTGATGTAAACTACTTGTTTATTTTAGAAGAATAGAGTAGCCATGTTCCTGACTTTATCGCCTAATAATTCCATTGATCAAGGATACCCTCATCTTAGTGTGAGGTATGCTTAGTTTAGTTTTCCTTTTTAGCAAATTGTTTTTGTCAAAGAGATTAAATATAATGTAATTATAGTTTATCTAGATATATTGATTAAAAGCTCTAAATTTATAGTATTGCAAATATTTTTGTAGGAAGCCATTGTGGGGACTGATTTCCATTTTTTTTTGAGACTTCAATATTCTCACCTGTTCCAAAGGTCTCTTATTTATCTATTTTGGACATTAAAACTGAAGAAGACTATCTTTCCTTATTGGACTCAGATAGTACCCTTTTCTAAAGACATATAGTCTGAATAAAAACAATTTTTTGTGTTTTTTATTTAAATTTTATAGACACAAAACCCCTATTTATGAAAACGACAATATATCTCATTGGACTTGTTCTGTACTTTTGTAGTGAGGTCCCATAAAGGAAATATTAAAATAAAGGATTTTCTTTTATAAGAAAAAGACAGTGTTCTACAAAGATGAAGGTCAGCCTCCATCATTGAATTATTTAAAGTTTATTATTTTTTTTAAAGAGAAACAATATAAAGTGCTTAAAATTTTTTTTATATATATATATATATATATATATATATATATATATATATATATATATATATATATATATATATATATATATATATATATATATATATATATATATATATATATATATATATATATATATATATATATATATATATAAATATTATATATATATTATTTATATATATATATATATATATATATATATATATATATATATATATATATATATATATATATATATATATATATATATATATATATATATATATATATATATATATATATATATTTGTCAGAGGTTTATTATATCTAATTATTTTTTTTGTGATTCAAAAGGATTGGATTGTGTGAGCATTGAATGAGCAGAGTGTTACATTTTTTTATATTATCAAAGGCAAAACAACATTCTATACCATAATTATATTTAATTATTGCATATATGTGCATCACTTTTCTTTCTTGCATATAGAAATTATAGGAAAATTTCTTTTGTATACAGTGTATATTTTTTTAATTTTTATTAATTAAACTTGTTAAAAAAAAAAATGGCCTCTTTGCTTGCTCATTTCTTTCTCCCACATGTGAGTGGAAGGTTTATTGTAGGAGGACTCTTCCCACCTGTTTTTAAGGTAATTATTTCCTCTCTTACTTTCACTTACATGTGTGAGCATGTTGCACAGTTATTAATGTTGTTTGTTTTATTTTTTTTGCATGTAACGTGATGTTGTGTGAGCACTCAAACATTGCTTTCGGCTTCTTTCATTGTTATTCTAAGGCTTGGGCATTTTTGGAAGTTAATCGGACAGCGAAGAATCCCTTATTATCCTAACTTGAATCTCTATTCTACATTAATTATCTGATATGTGGTGATGCTTTATATTTTTTTATTTTCATTTATAGAGTATGGTATAGCAAAGGCTTGAAGTGTTGAGAAGTTATTGAAACATTGATTTGGTTTATTTACTTATTCAGATTTACAGGTCTACAATTAAACTACATAGTTTCTCTTTCCCCACCTTATTCCTCTATACTCCCTTAGTTTTGTAAAAAAGTATTACAGTATTTTCTACGGAGAAAAGAGTTTTTAGTGTTTTGAAGGATAGATTTTGCATGATTCTGGGATGAAATATAAGTTGCATGAGTTTCTGGAGTTTGAAGACAATGATAATCTCTGAAGACATCCCTTAAGCTGATAGCGGGAGAACAAGCAGAGTTAAACCAAGGTTTGCTAGGTTTAGTAGAAGGGAAAGAAAATGGAATGTAAGCCTCCATGCCAGAGAGAAAATCCTCGGTAATGCGTTTGCACACTCCCAATGACCCCTCCCACGGAAGCAATAATCATTTCACAGGAAATCAAAGAAGTACGACCGCAAGTCCGATCAGCTTGCGGCACCGAAATGCCACACACGTTTCCTTTCAGTAGAAAGGGGTCTTTCCTGCGGAAGACTTGAAAAGATAGAAGAGGATGCAGAGATAAGGTGATCAGAGGAACCCTGGGGAGGAAAGAGTTTAAAAGTATAAGGTGAAGGATTAGAAGTTAGAAAAAGGTCTAGAATGTTGGGTTCATTTCCAAGACGATCACAGATGCGAGTAGGGAGCTGCACCAACTGCTCAAGGTCGTTTTGGATAATGAAATGAAAAGACACATTCACCAGCTGTATCATGAGAACTAGAAGAAAGCCATTGGCAGTGGTGAACATTAAAATCATCTAATATGATAATTTCAAAGAAAGAATGTGCTCCATTTTGGAGTTTAAATAGTCGAAGAATGTTGGTTAATCTGTAGAATTACGAGATAAATAAACAGAACAAATGGATTTAGTCGTAGAATGGCAAGAGAGCCTGAGACATAAGGTGGAAAATACAGAAGACTCCAAAATAGAGACACAAGAACAAACCACATCATAGCACACATATGCACAACAACCGCCTTTCGCTGAAAGTTGAGGATAGAGATTGTAGAAGGAAACAGAATAGGGTTTGCTATCAGAATGCTCAAACATTTGAGTTTTGGTCAAGAACAAGAGGTGAGGTCTAGAATAAGAGAGGTGATGTTCGACATAGTGGAAACTGGAGTGTAGACCTCGAATATTGCAGGATTTAAATTAAAAAAATAGACCTTGCATCAGCACAAGCTGGCTGCAGTCTTGGTGGTACCAACCCCATCACCGGAGGTCACCAACTCCCAAGTGGTGATGAGGTTAGGGATGGATGATGGGTTATTTTTGGAATCCACCCCTGGGGCTTCTGTTGTTGACGCCATCATTATTAATTTGCCTTTTTTAAAAAGATTGTGTGTCTGTAAGTGTTTTACGTGTGTTAAGGACAGCCTTCTCTGTGTAGAATGTGGAGCGAACCATTGGGCAATTGGATGAGATGGGAAGTATCCTTAACATCCCATATACCCAATGGGTGGTAATCTACCACCTCGCGAGCGCTACTTCCCTCCCCATATATATATATATATATATATATATATATATATATATATATATATATATATATATATATATATATATATATATATATATATATATATATATATATATATTACCATCACTCACAGACAGACCTCTTTTCAAGAAGGGAGCATAATTAAAGGGTAAAAAAACAAAAAAAAAAAAACACCCAACCCCAAACCTAATGTAGATTCCTCATGTAAACTCAGACAGAGCATTTAGAAAGTCTTTTTAAATACAGCAGGAAAAACAGGAGATAGAGTTCCACAGAACAGAGATGGCTGGAAAGGAGCTGCCACAACATCAAGTCTTGAGTTTGCAATGCTCACACAAAGTTCATGCGCAAGCATGGTACCCCTTGTGCTACGAGGGTGACGCAATGGTGGTGGAATGCGAGAGGTCAACTCCCTTGAGCACCAGACATTGTGGTACCTAGGAACCGACCGGGGCCCCAGTCCCGGTCCCGGCTAAAAATCAGGGAAAACCGGGGTTTGCCTGCCGGGGTTAAAATGTCAAATTATACTTGAGGGGACAATCCAAATTTTTTTTTTTAATTTTCAGCCGATTCTCTTGAAATTTTCAGTGTAAATAGCTTTTTTCCTGGTGAAAAAAAAGTCCATTTCTAGTGTTTTTCTGAGTCTATAGCTGCTAAAAAGTTTCTTTTTTAGGGGAAATTTGACCCTTTTCAAATGAATGGCGGGGCCAAACCACTTCGGAATAACTTGAAATTTGGATGTGCATTCATAATTCTATTGGCAACGAAAACATGTAACAGACATTTGTTCCCAGAGTTATAGGAAAAATGTTATAAGCCCAAAACTGAACAACTATTGAAAAAAAATCCACCTTTTCGGTCAATAAAATTTAAAACAAAACTATAACTATAACATTCCTTATTTTAGGAGGGTGCATAGAGGAGGGATGGGGCTACAAATTCTTCTCTATACTTTATTCAATGCGATTCTTTGGTTTCGAGATGTAGCCTCTCAAAAAAGGTCCATTTTTGACCAAATTTCAAATATTTCCAAAGTTTGAGAGGCTATATCTAGCTTCAAACAAAAAGCATTTAACAATGCACTAAATAAAAAATGTAGCCCTGTCCCTCCTCTAAACAATATTTAAAAATTAAAAAATTAAATTGGTAGCGTGTTTTTTAAATAATTTTTTTCTCCGGAAGAGTATGATTTTTTTTGAAAAAAAAATTTCAAGTGTTTACATTTTTTTTCTAGATGTGATATCAAAAATCTGTTCTCACCAATGCAAGAAATTGAGGCTAAAATTATTCAGTTAAATTTTCAGCTCATGTGGACCAGTGGTTTGACCCCGTTATTATTCATTTTTCCAACTTTGTGTCCAAATAACTTTCAAACTGTTATAGACTCAGAAAAATGTTCGAAATCAACTCAGAACTTTGGGAAAAAATGCATATTCCCTGAAAATTTCAGCTCAATCAGTCAAATAATAAAAAAAAAATTTAAAACAAAATATAAGAAAATTGAGATATTTCTTGCTTTTTTAAAATTTTCTCTTTTTTTTCTGTTTCTTTTGACTGCTCCTTTTCTGCTAGTGAATGTTCATTTTTGTGTTTTGATTTTAGATGCCCCCATAAAGATTTGGTTGAAATTTTTTTTACTTGTACCACCCGGAGGTCCTCTTCTAATTTTCTGACTGCAGTGGAACCATTTAGCAATTTCGAGCCTATCCTGAAACATTGCAAAGTACTTCCATACTGCTGAAGCTGATATTTTAACCATATTGATTGAAAGTATAAACAAAATAATAATTTTTAAATAATGTAGCTAAATGATTCAAGTTTGATACATAGCAATGATATAACAATGATATGAATAAATATTGGTTATATTGATAATTTTGCATCTTACATTTTTTCAAACTTTACTTTGTGGGCAAAGCTGTTGAATCACTATTATGAATCAAAAAAATTTTTATTTTTTTATTTTTGTACTTTTTATCAAACATAATCTGTAATTTTCTTACATTTTTTCGGAAAAAATGCATATAATCATTAATTTAAGTGAATGTTGGCTTTTCTATGCCTTTCCTATAATTAAATAAACCTCAATTAAATTTATATCCAATTGTTTTAACCTAAAATTTTAGTGCTTTTGACCTATTTACAAATTTTAGGCAACCCCGGCTAAATTTGGGTGACCCAGGCCACGGCAAAATTCCAGCCCCGGTCGGTCCCTAGTGGTACCTATAGAAAAGAGAGAGTGTGCCAATGTCAGATCGCAGAGAAAGAGGGCCAAGGGAGTTTGGAAGTAGTGGACAGTTTATTAATCCTTTGCCTTAGACTCAATATTATTTAAAAGAATGGTGGAACTGGAACCACCACAAATGTTAGAACAGTACTCCTTGCAAGGACGGATAAGAACCTTATATAGTTGGAGTAACTTTTTTGAAGAAAAAAAAATCCCCCCAATCTGAAAAGAACTCCCAGCTTTTAAGAGGCCATCTTAGCAACCTTTGTGATATCATGTTTCCAAAATAGTTTATTGTTTATGTTCAGACTAATAATATTAATGTTGTTCACAGGTGAGGCAGGAGAGCCATCAAAGGAAATAGGAAAGTTGGGAGGTGCTTTTGAGAGAGAGGTGTGAATTTGAGTTTTCAAAGAGTTGAATTTCACAAGGTTATGGTGGCTCTACCG
This sequence comes from Armadillidium nasatum, assembly GCA_009176605.1. Lineage (NCBI taxonomy): Eukaryota > Metazoa > Arthropoda > Malacostraca > Isopoda > Armadillidiidae > Armadillidium > Armadillidium nasatum. The sequence goes on from SEYY01000818.1 coordinate 21,937, forward strand.
GGAAATCCCATCCATATCAACAAAATTGGAATCAGAAAGTTGAAGAAGAGAAGCAACTCTGGAAGCAAAAGAGGGAGTATATTTGAAAAGCGTAGAAGAATGGAGAGTTGACTCATTGGCATAAGAATGAACAGAGTTAGAAGTACAGCTGAGGAGGTCGTTGATGAAAAGTAAGAATAATGTAGGAGATAGAACAGAACCCTGAGGAACACCATTATTAATATTAGGGGTGCTCCGATAGGCCAAGTAGCCGATTACCGGTTAATCGGCCTTTTGAAATTGGCCGATTACCGATTAATCGACCTTTCATCAAGGACACCTAATAAGTAATGAGTTATTATTAATTAATAATAAATTATTACTTATTATTAATTTAAATTAATACAGAGAAAAAGCAGTTATCAACATTATTATTTATTACTAATAACTATGCATGTTTTCATTATTAATGTAAATCATTTTTATTGCTTACTTTTCAGATATATTAAAAAATAAAAATTTAACATTTTAAAGATAACTCTAGATTCTAGAATCTCGATTATAGAGATATAAATAATTAAAAATTAATTATTTTGTAACGAAAGCAGTATGTCAACCAGTTATTGTTGGAAGTATTGATATTCATCCTGAGGATAACAGAAAATGTATTTGTAAATTACGTAAAGCCACCATATCAAGAGGTGGAAAATCTGCAAAAAGTTATACCATGTCAAATATGTTGAACCACATTAAGAAAATTCATTCAGATGAAGCAAAAGCTGAAAAGGCAATATGATTGGTCACAGCCAAGTACTTCAGAAGCAAGTTGCAGCAACTATTAGCCTCCAAAAAAAGTTTAACCAACTATACAATCAGTTTTAGAAAAGAGTAAAATTTGGAATATTAATGATCACAAGTTCCAAGAGATACATTATCTGATAGGAGAAATGATACCTGTTGATATTCAACCATATTCTTTAACATCTGACATTGGATTCCAAAGGCTTATTGCAAAACTCTGTCCTAATTACAGAATTCCATCAAGAAAATATTTCACAGACAAAATAATCCCGGATATATTTATGAAAGTAAAAGCAAAAATTCAGACATCGCTCGATGAAATAAGCAGTCTTTTTTGACCACAGACATTTGGACAGCTTTAATGCTGCATTTCTGAGTGTGATAGGTCATTGGCTTTCAGATGAGTTTGAACAATGTAGAGCTGTGCTTAGAGTTGTTCCTTTCCCTGGTTCACATACAGCTGAAATAATAAGTGAACAACTACACATTGTTCTGAATGAGTATAAGATCTCCAACAAAATTTTTCTTGTACTACGAGATTCCGCCGCAAATATGGTTGGTGGTATGAGGGAGTGTGGTGTACAGTCACTATCATGTTTCATACACACATTGCAACTTTCAGTAAATGAATCAATATTTTCACAAAATACTGTGAGGAATATAATTGTAATTAACAGAAAAATAGTCTCGCACTTTAATCATTCTCCATTAGCGATTAGCAAATTAACCGAAATCCAGGCGCAGCTTAAATTAGACAAACAAACTGATTCAAGATGTGTCCACTCGATGGAATTCAACATATTATATGCTGAAAAGAAATTTAGAACAGCAAAAAGCTCTTATAATGTATAATGATACCAGATTTTTTAACTGTTAAGATATATATATATATATATATATATATATATATATATATATATATATATATATATATATATATTATATATATATATATATATATATATATATATGAACCGACAGGGGCACCGGCTAAAAATCAGGGAAAACCGGGGTTGCCTGCCGGGGTTAAAATGGCAAATTATACTCGAGGGGACAATCCAAATTTTTTTTTTTAATTTTCAGCCGATTCTCTTGAAATTTTCAGTGTATATAGCTTTTTTCCTGGTGAAAAAAAAGTCAATTTCTAGCGTTTTTCTGAGTCTATAACTGCTAAAAAGTTTTTTTTTTTTTAGGGGAAATTTGACCCTTTTCAAATGAATGACGGGGTCAAACCACTTTTCGGAATAACTAGAAATTTAGATATATATATTCATAAATCTATTGGCAACGAAAACATGTAACAGACATTTGTTCCCAGAGTTATAGAAAAAATGTTATAAGCCCAAAACTGAACAGCTATAGAAAATTTTTTTAAAAAAAAAAATCCACCTTTTCGGTCAATAAAATTTAAAACAAAACTATAACTATAACATTCCTTGTTTTTGGAGGGTGCATAGAGAAAGGATGGGGCTACAAATTCTTCTCTATACTTTATTCGATGCGAGTCGTTGGTTTCGAGATATAGCTTCTCAAAAAAGGTCCATTTTTGACCAAATTTCAGATATTTCCAAAGTTTGAGAGGCTATATCTAGCTTCACCCAAAAAGCATTTAATAATGCACTAAATAAAAATTGTAGCCCTGCCCTTCCTCTAAACAATATCCAAAAATTAAAAAAAATAATAGGTAGCATGGTTTTTAAATAATTTTTTTTCTCGGGAAGGGTAAGATTTTTTTTTTTTTTAAAATTTCGTGCTTATATCTTTTTTTCTAGATGTGATATCAAAATTCAGTTCTCACCAATGCAAGAAATTGAGGCTAAGAATATTCAGTTAAATTTTCAGCTCATGTAGACCAGTGGTTTGACCCCGTTATTCATTTTTTACACTTTGTGTTCAAATAACTTTCAAACCATTATAGACTCAGGAAAATGCTCAAAATCAACTCAGAACTTAGGGAAAAAATGCATATTCCCTGAAAATTTCAGTTCAAAGTCAAATAATAAAAAAAAAATTTTAAACAAAATACAAGAAAAGTAAGATATTTCTTCTTGCTTTTTTAAAATTTTCTCTTTTTTTTCTGTTTCTTTTGACTACTCCTTTTCTGATAGTGAATGTTCATTCATTTTTGTGTTTTGATTTTATGCCCCCATAAAGATTTGGTTGAAAATTTTTTACTTGTACCACCCGGAGGTCCTCTTCTAATTTTCTGACTGCAGATGTTACATTTAGCCATTTCGAGCCTATCCTGAAACATTGTAAAGTACTTCCATACTCTGCTGAAGCTGATATTTTAACCATATTGATTGAAAGTTTTAAAAAAATAATAATTTTTAAATAATGTAGCTAATTGATTCAAGTTTGAAACAGAGCAATGATATAACAATGATATGTATAAATATAGGTTATATTGATAATTTTATATCTTACATTTTTTTCAAACTTTACTTTGTGGGCTTATAGGTAAAGCTGTTGAATCACAATTATGAATCAAGTGTTTTTTTTTTTTTAATTTTTGGACTTTTAATTATACAAAATCTGTAATTTTCTGACATTTTTCCGGAGAAAATGCATATAATCATTAATTTAAGTGAATGATGGCTATTCTATGTCTTTCTTATAATTAAATAAAGCTCAATTAAATTTATATCTAATTGTTTTAACCTAAAATTCTAGAGCTTTTGACCTCTTTACAAATTTTAGGCAACCCCGGCCCCGGCAAAATTCCAGCCCTGGTCGGTCCCTATATATATATATATATATATATATATATATATATATATATATATATATATATATATATATATATATATATATATATATATATATATATATATATATATATATATAAATGGAAGGGTTTTCACCTTTTCAGTAGGACTAGCACCTTCTCCATCTAACCTTTAAACACTTTCTCAAAGAGCTCTCCAGAAGATCATGCTTCTCGGAGCTGTGATTTCCCATGCTGGTCCTGGAGTTGTTACAAGTGGTTGGTAGCCCTGTATATCCTCTGGTGAACAAGGGCCAGAACCCTAACAAATTTCATCAGAGTTGGGGAAATATCGGAAACATGGTCAAATTCCACTAGAATTGGAATGAAGTCAGAATCATAGCCAGTTAATGGCTGTCGTGTCTTGATACAGGGCATTTAAATATGTGCAAGTCAAAGAAAGTTGGGAAAATTGATAATGGGAGTGAGTTTCAGATTTCACAAGTTGAATACTTGTAAAATTTAGCATACTTGTTATGTCTGTTGTTAGAGAGTTGGACAGAGAAATGTGGAGACTGTGTAGAAAAGTGTGTAGCTTGAGCCCTTCTCAGTGGAGGAGGTATGTGAAAAGAGATTTTAGAGGAGCAAGCAGTGTCCATTGTAATAGAGAAAGTATAGAATGACACAACAATTTGATTGGCAGAGACTAGAGAGAATTAGTGAAAGCATAAGTTAAAACAAAAAGCCCTAGACTCCACCTTTTCAAGGAAAGCTATAAGAGTGAACCATCCCAGGTGTGTGACACATACTTCATAAGGGGATGAACACCACCTCTATGAAAAGCAACTCCGGTGGTGAGAAAAAATTCTGGTGGTGCCTCATAACATCCAATCTCTTGGAAACTTGTTTAGAAAGAGAAGTAATGTGTTCCTTCTAAGAAAGATCATGAAAAAAGAAACACCAAGAAAATTAAAGATGAAAGAAGATTCAAGTTGTGTTTTTGAAGATGTCATAGTTGTGTGGAAGGCTGTGTCAAGTAGAGATGGAGGAACAGAATTATTGAGACATTGCCCCAGGTTGAAATATAAGAAAGGTCAGAGGTTAGTTGCTCCAAGGCCACCATTCTTGCATCAATTAATTTCCATTGGGAGTAGAGTCTTTCAAATTGGAAGGAGTAATGAAGAGTGGAGTCATTAGCATAAGTGGATACGTGATTAAGTAATTAAGAGAAAGTCTTCCAGGATGCTGCATCAATATCAGAGTGAATTTCACTGCTATTTCAGAAATCAAAAAAAAGGTAAAAAATTTTTTTTAATATATATATATATATATATCTATATATATATATATATATATATATATAATTAGCATTCGCCAGGTTAGGTCTATTTACTGACTTTAGGCATACATTTACCCTTCAAGTTAAGGTTAGGTTTAAGTCAAACTAGTTTGTTGGATCTAACAAACCAGTTTGACTTAACCTAACCTCAACTTGAAGTGTAAATGTATGCCTACAGTCAGCAAATAGGCCTAACCTTGGTAACACTGGTTCATTTTAAGCAATTTAATATATTTAAATCACTTGATTTCATAGTTTTCGTAATTTTAAAAATAAAAAAAATTTTTACCTCAAAATGGCTATAAAATTCAAGTAATATCAAATTTAACTACATTTTTTTTTTTTAAATATACAAAATTACAAAAACAAAATAATCTGAAATAAATTGTGGATAGAAAACCATTTTGTACACTCAAAACACCAAAAAAAATTAGAAATTTAATCAACAAACTAATAAGATTAGTTAACAATATTGGATAACTTTAAAGGCATGACATTCAAAGACACATTTATCCTTCAAGTCAGGGTTATGTTGTCAAACTAGTTTGACTTAGCCTAACCTCAACTTGAAGGGTAAATCTATACCTACAACCACCAAATAGGCCTTAACTCACAAATGCTGACTCTATTTAATCAGTTTACTTGATTTCAAAATATTTTGTATTCATGCTTTGATTAAACAAAATAAAAAAAATTTTTAAATATTTTATTGGCTCCGTAAGTTATAAAATTTACTTCACCCCTGATGCAGTAACAGGTAATGGATAGCCAGATGATAATATAACATTGAAGTCATATGTACAGTTAAATGATTATACTTAGTATTTTAATTAAATATTTCTTTTATTGTTTATGCATAAAATCATTTCCTATATCTAAATTTACTGAAAAAAAATTAATTTCTGAGCATTTTGTCTTCATAATTTTTTGATATATTAATTAAATGGAAAAAATGCTCAGTTGAATTAGTCAATTTTTACCATTGTCTATATTTCCCAAATAAATTCCAGTAGACTTTTAGACAATTACCAGTATAGGAGCCTATATATATATATATATATATATATATATATATATATATATATATATATATATATATATATATATATATATATATATATATATATATATATATATATATATATATATATTAATTTTCAACTGTTATTTTTCTGTATGGAAATACAACCTACAATATATGGTACCATATTGCTATTGTACACAGGCCTACTGTTATTTTACACCATATATATATATATATATATATATATATATATATATATATATATATATATATATATATATATATATATATATATATATATTATATATATATATATATATGGTGTGATACAGCAGTAAGCCTGTGTGCCCTAACAACATTTAATCAATCAGATAGGCCTGTATCACACAGCAAACTTTGGTCATTAAGGTTATGATGTCGAACTAAGTATGCTACAAAACTAAATAATAATAATATTAATAGGCATAAATGAAATAAAAGCTAAATAATAATAATAATACAAATATAAAAAATTTGCACTGATTCATCAACGTTTCCATATATTAATATTATATTCAATCTGGCACAATACTTCTCTCTAATAGAGAAGAGAAAATGGAATTAAATCATGAACTAAAGTAAAAGAGAAAATGGAACAAAGTGAACTAAAGTAAAAAGTGTGTATATATATATATATACTTTAGTTCATCGTTTAATTCCATTTTTTTCTTTTAAATATAGAAAATGGAGAGGCCCGAGAATACTTTTGCATATTATATACCATGGTTTTTGGTGCTAAAAAGTTTGAGACAAAAGAATAGACAAAAAATATTAATTTTTGGGGGGGTTTTCTTTTTACTATATATATATATATATATATATATATATATATATATATATATATATATATATATATATATATATATATATATATATATATATATATTCCTCTTCTGTGAAAGAAAAGTATGTGTAGAATGCATTTAAACATTTTTTGACTTCATATTTTCAATATAGTGAAAAATAGAGGTTCATGCCAGATTGAATTATTACTAGGGATGGAGTGTGGTATCAGTAAGTATCAGTATATTTTCAGGTATCGGTATCGGTGAATTTGAAATTCTTAGTATCGGGTAGAAGTCACCCTAACCTTGAGGTGAAAGTATAACAGAAGTTAGATTATAATGGTGGTGACACAGTAAATATAATTTTAGAGATTTTGGAAACTGTGAATAGAGCAATGTATTAAAACAAAAATATAAGATAACTAAGCAAAATACTAGGTCTAGGGTTTGAATTAAAAAGCCAGAAAGAGTAAAAATATAAAGAAATATAAGAGATAAGTAAATAGATAGTAATAAGAGAGAGTCAAGCATGAAGGAAATAAGGAAAAGGCAACAGAAATAGCAAGTAAATCAGGTCTAGCATAAACTCAGAATTAGGGCTACAAGTTCAAACGCCCAGGAAATTATGCAATTTGGAGAAAATCAAGAGAAACAAGTCAAGCATATATATATTTTGCTCACAAATTACGAAAATAACATAGAAAGGATGAAAATTTATAAGAAATATTAGAAATAAATAAAAATAAAGAAGATTCAAATTGAAAATGGCGGCTTCTATTCGAAAAGTAAACAAAATAGAACAATCTGGAAAGATGTCAGAAGGTCCAAGGGAAAAGAAATTTTCGTGAAAATCCCGAGGGAAAATGCTATAAAAACAGTCTTAATGCTAAAAAATAACAACCTGCAAGGTTGCCAGAATTCAGTATAGAAAATTTTAAACCAGTCAAGTCATTCTGATTTAGCTCTGTAGTTGAAAAGTTCATTGGTTTCATAACGGAACATTAATACAAGCTGATACTGAGAAATTTAATTATTAGTAAACTGATAACTTTTAAACAATGTAAGTTGTAATAGGATATATTCGTATATAAAGTAAAAATATGTTAGATTGAGAATATTTCACATTTATGTACATCGGTCTATAATATTGAAATTTAAAAACAGCACCTAGCTGAATTGAAATTGAGTTGTTCTGAAACTATACAGAACTCTTTCGAGTATTTCATAGTGAGTAAGACTGTTGTTCTGACACTATACAAAACTCCTACGAGTATTTAATATTGAGTAAACATTAAACCATACAGACCTCTTTCGAGGATTTAAGGTTAAAAGTAACCTGTTCGGGAAATTTTCAGAACTCTTTCGAGTGTTCAATGTTAAGATTTATTTAACAATAAAGATCTCTCTCGAAGGATTACGATTAAGTTACTGTCGTTTAAGCTATACAGATATCTTTCGAGTGTTTAAAGAAAATTAAGCCTGTTATCCAGAAACATAGAACTGTTTCAAGGAGTTACGATTGACTGAGCCTGTTTAAGAATTATTAATTATATGTGAAGCTTTAAGATTAATTAAGCTTTAGATAAAAGACTTGAAACAATGTATACTAGGAAAATAAGTAAACCAGAATCGAGTGTAAATTTAAACTATTAACAACCTGTATATACTTCGTTAAATTTTTAATTATTTTGTAACGAAATAAATAAATTTTATGGAAAATCCTTATATTTTAGATTTAATTAAATATTTTATGATTTAAAAAGATGAAGCTATTTTTGGTTTACATTTTTGCTTCTTAGTAAAATACGGTAAAGGTGGAGATTGTTTCTGAGTTTCGATTGTTAAAAAATATCGAAAATCGAAAATATCGGAGAAGCCTATCGTAAACAAGAGAGTTGTCAGAGGTACGAGGTACTATTACTAGACATAGACACAATTATTATTACTTACTTTTCTAGCAGAACCTAATTCGACTTATCATAACCTGAACTACCGAAATTGCCGTAAAAAGAGGCCTAACCTACACAAGAATTTGCCGTAAAAGAGACCTAACGTACACAAGAACGTTTGCACGACATAGTAGCCTAGGGCTAATTATAGGCAGGAAAATATCGATTATAATGAAATATCGACATAAAAAAATATCGATATAAAAAATATCGAAACTCAGAAACAATCTCCACCTAAGCCGTAAAATACAAAATCTTTGGTTTATTTTGAAGTTTCAAAATTTCCCTAAAATAGATTCCCATTATGAATGGCAACACAAAAAACCTGGTTAGGCGATTTTGAACACGCTAGACTACTTGCTTTTATAACTCAGAACGTTAGAAACAAAATTGAAATTTAAGTGTTTTTTAATAATTAAATCAACCTCGTCGACAAGATCTTCCAGAACGTAAAGTATAACTAATTAATAACCTGTCTTTGACTATTAATTGTTTTATTTAGATATTAGGACTTTGAATTTGGGCTCTGATTGCTATTTTGGAACTTTGACATTGACAGTCTACTCTTTATTTTATATTTGCATTGCTTGATTTTAATTAGCAAAAGAGTAGGCTTGTTAGGCATTCTATGGAGTTTAAAAATTGACTTATGTTGACATTTAACTGTTTAATTAAAGTTCTAAGTTGTAACTGGAGTTAAGATTGTTCAGTTAAGAGAGGTTCAGTTTATCTTTTAAAATACTTTCTAAAATTTAAATAAAGTCTTAAACTTTAATAAGGCGCTTCTTCCTGAAGAACTTTTTTGTGGAAAAAATACCTAAAAGTTATACTTAAAATTTGGCTAGAAGTTCATATTAACATTTGGTGAGAAACTTTAGATTTTATTGTTTATAATTACTATTTTCTTTAGGCTAATATATCTAAATTTGGTTTGTTACTTTTTAAAGAATTTTTAGGACAGACAGTCACAGTACTGTCTTATTCTCCGCGATTTCTGTTTATAAGCAAATCGCAACAATTTATAAATTTATAAGAAATTGAGAATATTTTATGTAAATTACATATGGGTATAAGTACTAAGATTGAAATTTTCGATTGTTTATATTGAACCCTCATTAATATTAGTCATTGTTATAATTGACATAAGTTGAATTGTGTGTTGGTTTTCTTGAAATATCTCATAAATTTGGAAGGACTATTATCATTACTATTTATATGCGATAGTGACGGAATTAAAGGAGAAATTTTACACATTTAAACTAGTTATTTGTAACTTAGCAACAATTTAAGTTACTCCAATAATTAACGGAATGTATGATTTTTTTTGTAACTGATCTACAGTTGTTATTTGAGCGATAAAATAACATCATTTATCAATAGACTTTAGTAATTTCCTGAATTTAATCATCAATCACTGATGCTTATTAAGACAGATTGATATTTTGAGTTAACTTAGCATAGTTTTACGACTTCGTATGTATTTTGTTTGAGCCTCGAGTCATTATAGCTTGAATAAATCGTGAAATTTTTAGATAGTACCTTCTTGGACTACACTTAGAAATAAAACCTAATTATTTACAATTAGTTAATCGATGTTAGTTTCGGTAACTTTGATAGTATTTGATTGAATTAGTACGTGCTTACCACTCGTTATACATATTTGGTCACTTTAATTTGTTTATTGATTTGCTAGTACGAACCACGAAGCGGAATAGTTTTCATTTAATTTAATGGATTTAACTCTCAAAGAATTTGACCTGATTGAATTTTAGTATTTTGGAGTTCGACACTTTGAAAGTGTACCTTAACTGTTGACTCGAATTTTACATTTCATTTTGTTGAACAGTTGAGTGTTTGGGTATTATCTGGAACACTTATTATTTGTTTTTCTTTGGTTAAGTTTTTAATTTAAGATAATAAAGGATTGGCAGTCACTTAATA
>SEYY01000818.1:37500-42378 GCA_009176605.1 Armadillidium nasatum
AAATTATCAGTAACATGATATAATGAAAAAAAATGTACTTTTTTTTCCTCAAAATTCATAAATTCATGAAAATGTGAAACCTATGAACATATAGTACAATATCACCTTATTGTCATTTTATCCATATAATTTTATATTTTGTTTAAAGTACTGATATTTATTAATTGTCCTAAACATTACAGTAACCTCCTCAAGTAATAGCTATTGAACAATTAAAATTACCAGTCATATGATAAGGAAAGAAAAATGTACATTTTTTTCTTCTTTTTTTCAAATTCATAACTGATTACACCTAATAACATCAAGTAATATTTTATCTTTTATTTTTTTTTTCAAATTCATAAATGATTACACCTAATAACATCAAGTAATAATAGATAAGGAACACTTTTGGTACTGATACTGGTATAAAAGTAAAAAAATAATATAAAACATACTCTTTGAAAACCAGCACTAGCTAGTGACTTTATGTCAATATATTTTTACTCTTTCCTAGTATAAAAATATTTTTTTTTCTTTTTTTCAAAATTCATAACTGTGCAAAACAAGGCACCTAATACATTTAGTACTACATAAGGAACACTTTTTATTACTGATACTGATAAAAAGTAAAATATAATATAAAAACATACTCTTTGAAAATCAGCACCAGGTAGTGTCATTATGTCAATATATTTTTACTCTTTCATAGCATAATAATTTTTTTTTCTTTCTTCAACATTCATAAATGGTAATTGTATCACACATTTTAATACACTAAAAAAATGAAAAATTGTATAACAACTTTTAATACACTGAAAAATATGATTTTACTTTTAATACACTGAAAAATATGATGAAACTTTTTTTTAAATTTTTTTTTCAAACATTGTAAACTTATGTTTGGTTAAGAAGTCAATACCCAGAATATCAAATTTGGTGTCTGCAATTTAAAATGTATGTTCGTAGCTCCTTCGTATTCCAAAATCTAATTTTTTTTTAATGGGATGATCTCATCTCTAGATTTATTAAAGTTGAATATTATTAAAAATTAAGTGACAAGATGTGAATTCGCTTTCTCATGATTCATTTAAATTTTAATATTTTCATTTAAAATAGTAGATTTATTATTTTTTACCTTTTTTAAACTTTTTTAAAGCTTAAAAATTAGATGAAAATAGGTATATATGATTTCACAAAAATAAAAAAAAAACATTTTAAATTTTTATTTTTTATTAAAAAAATATGAATTTAATCCAGTTTTCTCCTTCTGAGATTCTTAAATGAATGTAAATTACATGAAATTAGGTAAATTTGCTCTTTGTAAACTTTTTTAAAGCTTTAAAATTAGATGAAAATAGAAAAAAATGAAACTAACATGAAACTAATTTCAAATTTGCTCTTCAAAATTAAAATATGTTGTTAAACCATTTTGTCTCTAAAAATTTTAAAAAGCATAAAAATTATATTAAAATGGGTAAATTTGCTTACTCAAAATTTAATTATATTTGTAATTATTTTGAATTATATTATATGTTTATTATAATTTTTTCTTTCCGAAATTGTTTTAAAAAGCATAAAAAAATAGAAGAAAAAAAAAAAAAAAAAAAAAATCAAAAAATCATTTAGGTACTCGTAATTTTATATAAAATAATTCGCATTTATTCAATATTTTTTTTTTTTTTTTTTTTTTTTTTTTTTTTTTTTTTTTTTTTTTTTTTTTGCACCAGACACCCATGTAGGACTTTCGTAAATTTTAGTAAGACAAAAATCTTACTAAAATTCTTTTAAAGCTTAAAAGTTAATAAATGTGAAAAGGGGTGAATTTCCATTCTCAAAATTAATATAAATCTTAGTTTTTTATTATTATAATGATAAATTTTTTTAATATGTGAAGTAAAGAAATTATTTTTTTAAATATTAAAATTTAAATGAAAATATTTATCTGTTTTCTCAAGAAGACTTCTTCAACTTTGTACTTTTAATTAAAAACACAAGAATTTAATAAAATTTTTTTCCATCAGAAATTTTTACAAGAAGTAATATTTCAAGAAATTAATAAAATTTGTTTTTTCAAAATTCATATAAAACTTCGTAATTTTTAGTATAACAATATTTATTTCTTACAATTTTTTTTCTGAAATTGTTTTAAAATCATATTAAAAGAAAATAGGTAAATTTGGTCTATCTGAATCATTTAAGTACTTGGTTTTTAATTAAAATAAGCATTTTTTAATTTTTGCTCCTACTCAAATATTTAAAAAGATTAAAAATTATGTGAAAAGAAGTGAATTCGCTTTCTCATAATTCATTTAAATTTTAAAATTTTCATTTAAAATAGTGGATTTATTATTTTTTACGTTTTGTAAACATTTTAAAAGCTTTAAAAGCTTTAAAATTAGATGAAAATAGGTATATATGATTTCACAAAAAAAGAAAAACATTTTCGATTTTTATTTTTAATTAAAAAAATATGAATTTAATCCAGTTTTCTCCTTCTGAGATTCTTAAATGAATCTAAATTACATGAAATTAGGTATATTTGTTCTTCAAAATTAAAATTTGTTGTTAAACCATTTTGTCTCTAAAAATTTTAAAAAGCATAAAAATTATATGAAAATAGGTAAATTTGCTTACTCAAAATTTAATAATATCTTTGTAATTATTTTTAAATTATATTATATGTTTGTTATAATTTTTTCTTTCCGAAATTGTTTTAAAAGCATAAAAAATAGAAGAAAATAGGAAAAATTCCTTTATCAGAATCATTTAAGTACTCGTAATTTTAAATAAAATAATTCGCATTTATTCAATTTTTTTTTTTGCACCAGACACCCATGTAGGATTTTTGTAAATTTTAGGAAGATAAAAATCTTACTAAAATTCTTTTAAAGCTTAAAAGTTAATAAATGTGAAAAGGGGTGAATTTCCATTCTCAAAATTAATATAAATCTTAGTTTTTTATTATATGAAATTGTTTTAAAAGCATAAAAAATAGAAGAAAATAGGAAAAATTCCTTTATCAGAATCATTAAGGTACTCGTAATTTTATATAAAATAATTCGCATTTATTCAATATTTTTTTTTTTTTTTTTTTTTTTTTTTTTTTTTTTTTTTTTTTTTTTGCACCAGACACCCATGTAGGACTTTCGTAAATTTTAGTAAGATAAAAATCTTACTAAAATTCTTTTAAAGCTTAAAAGTTAATAAATGTGAAAAGGGGTGAATTTCCATTCGCGAAATTAATATAAACCTTAGTTTTTTATTATTCTAATGATAAATTTTTCTAATATGTGAAGTAAAGAAATTATTTTTTTAAATATTAAAATTTAAATGAAAATATTTATATGTTTTCTCAAGAAGACTTCAACTTTGTACTTTTAATTAAAAACACAAGAATTTAATTAATATTTTTTCCTTCAGAAATTTTTACAGGAAGTAATATTTCAAGAAATTAATAAAATTTGTTTTTTCAAAATTCATATAAAACTTCGTAACTTTTAGTATAACAATATTCATTTCTTACAATTTTTTCTTTCTGAAATTGTTTTAAAATCAAATATTAAAAGAAACTAGGAAAATTTCCTCTATCTGAAACATTTAAGTACTTGGTTTTTAATTAAAATAATAAACTTTTTTTTAATTTTTGCTCCTACTCAAATATTTTAAAAGATTAAAAATTAAGTGAAAAGATGTGAATTCGCCTTTTCATAGTTCATTTAAATTTTATAATTTCATTTAAAATAGTAGATTTATTATTTTTTTAATTTTGTAAACTTTTTTAAAGCTTTAAAATTAAAAAAAAAATAAAAAAAAAAAAAAAAAAACATTTTAGATTTTTTTTTTAATTAAAAAAATATGAATTTAATCCAGTTTTCTTCTTCTGAGATTCTTAAATGAATGTAAATTACATGAAATTAGGTAAATTTATTCTTTGTAAACTTTTTTAAAGATTTAAAATTAGATGAAAATAGAAAAAAATGAAACAAACGTGTAACTAATTTCAAATTTGTTCTTCAAAATTAAAATATGTTGTTAAACCATTTTGTCTCTAAAAATTTTAAAAAGCATAAAAATTATATGAAAATAGGTAAATTTGCTTACTCAAAATTTAATTAAATCTTTGTAATTATTTTGAATTATATTATATGTTTATTATAATTTTTTCTTTCCGAAATTGTTTTAAAAGCATAAAAAATAGAAGAAATAGGAAAAATTCCTTTATCAGAATGATTTAAGGTACTCAATTTTATATAAAATAATTCGCAATTTATTCAATATTTTTTTTTTTTTTTTTTTTTTTTTTTTTTTTTTTTTTTTTTTGCACAGACACCTATGTAGGACTTTCGTAAATTTTAGTAAGATAAAAATCTTACTAAAATTCTTTTAAAGCTTAAAAGTTAATAAATGTGAAAAGGGGTGAATTTCCATTCGCGAAATTAATATAAACCTTGTTTTTTATTATTCTAATGATAAATTTTTCTAATATGTGAAGTAAAGAAATTATTTTTTTAAATATTAAAATTTAAATGAAAATATTTATATATTTGCTCAAGAAGACTTCAACTTTGTACGTTTAATTAAAAACACAAGAATTTAATAGATATTTTTTCCTTCAGAAATTTTTACCAGAAGTAATATTTCAAGAAATTAATAAAATTTGTTTTTTCAAAATTCATATAAAACTTCGTAACTTTTAGTATAACAATATTCATTTCTTACAATTTTTCTTTCTGAAATTGTTTTAAAAAATATTAAAAGAAATAGGAAAATTTCTATTGAACATTTAAGTACTTGGTTTTTAATTAAAATAAACTTTTTTTTTAATTTTGCTCCTACTCAAATATTTTAAAAGATTAAAAATTAAGTGAAAAGATGTGAATTCACTTTTCATAGTTC